>JBAKBP010016232.1:0-52537 GCA_037953745.1 Lithodes maja
GGGCTTCACTGTTCATTGTAAAGCGGTGAATGTTAAGGCTCTCAGCCTATGCCCGAGAGGAAATAAGTTGGAATATAGAAAAAAAAAAAAAAAAAAAAAAAATATATATATATATTTTTTTTTTTTTTTTTTTTTTTTTTTTCTAATTGTAGATTGATATAATATATATATATATATATATATATATCATTCGTATTTATGTATTTATCTAGGTTATGCCCCCTCCCTCCCCCATTATACACCCTCCCCCTCTTCCCCCATTATACCCCCCTCCCCCCATATATAATTCATTCATTCATTCAATCATCACTTCCGAGGTTCGGGGCCCACCTTCATTCACCCACCTTCATTCACCCATCATCATCACCATCATCATCATCATCATCATCATATCAATTTCTACTACATTTTGCACTACAGTGGATATAGGCCTCCTAGGGAAACCACTCTAAAAAAAATAACGAGTCCAGTGCAGTACCTCTTTGGGTGGCTTGGAAATTTGCACATATTTCTCTGGTTTGACACCATATATATATATATATATATATATATATATATATATATATATATATATATATATATGCTATATATAATATATATATAAACATATCCACACACATACATTACCATTTACCATTCTTTATATTTTGTTTGACACCTTGTATATATATAATTTATATATATATATATATATATATATATATATATATATATATATATATACTGTATATATATATACTGTATATATATATATATATATATATATATATATATATATACTGTATATATATATACTGTATATATATATATATATATATATATATATATATATATATACATTACTTTATTTTATTTACGTGTACAATAGAATTATTTCTGAATTTATTACCTGAAGATTACCTGGCTTTCTTATTTTGTTTTTTCAGTGTCAACCCAGGAGCCATTTCCCTTCTCGTTGGAAAGGGTGTATATTGTGGCAAAGATATACAACTGTATAAACATTCTCATATATTTTCATAACAATAACAATGCATGGAAACAATTGCGCATAGCTCACGAACCAATTACTCTATATTATTTTTGTTTTCACCATTGGAAAGAGCACAATTTTCCGATTCCGGTGATATATACAGTTATATACGTATCTGACCAAATAACTCAACCACGAGGTGGGGAACAGCTCGGAACCCGGCTAGCATCGCCGGAACAGAGACGGGTGAAGCGTAAATATTCGCATTTTGGCTCTTCATTTCAAATATTCATAGCGCAAAAAGTATTTGTCCTAGGAACTTCTAGTTTGTTTTATACTCATCAGCATTATTTGCCGTATTCATTCAGCCTAAATTTAAAACCATACACTTCGTAGCAACGAAATAAATCGAAAATGTTATAAACCATATCAATCAAAATCAGATTTTTGTTTTTTTCGGTCATTGCATGGAAACAATTGTGCATAGCTCGCGAACCAATTATGCTATATTATTTTGGTTTTCACCATTGGAAAGAGCACAATTTTCCGATTCTGGTGATATATACAGTTATATACGTATCCGAGCAAATAACGCAACCACGAGGTGGGGAACAGCTCGGAACCCGGCTAGCATCGCCGGAACAGAGATGGGTGAAGCGTAAATATTCGCATTTTGGCTCTTCATTTCAAATATTCATAGCGCAAAAAGTATTTGTCCTAGGTACTTCTAGTTTGTTTTATACTCATCAGCATTATTTGCCGTATTCATACAGCCTAAATTTAAAACCATACACTTCGTAGCAACGAAATAAATTGAAAATGTTATAAACCATATAAATCAAAATCATATATTTGTTGTTTTCGGTCACTGCTT
The DNA here is from genome assembly GCA_037953745.1 of Lithodes maja. NCBI lineage: Eukaryota > Metazoa > Arthropoda > Malacostraca > Decapoda > Lithodidae > Lithodes > Lithodes maja. Next base: position 1,845 of record JBAKBP010016232.1, read on the forward strand.
GAGAACTATTGAAGATAAACAATTTCTGTTTCCAGATTTGGAAAGAGGAGAAAAAATACTATTATTTGAGCAAAACAAAATATATGGTCATCACTCACAATTTAGAGCTAGGACGGTGTGAAGACAATTGCATGGGAAATAATTGTATTCCGGACTCATTTACACTTTCATATTTCGATTTATTTACATTTTTTATTATTTTATCATGTACTATAAATATTCCTCTTTCCATTGATATATGATACATCACAATAAACAGCATTCTGGTGGATGGAAATCGCGAAAAATGTAAGGCTTCGACAACACTCATGAGCCAAATTCAAGACCCAAAATACTTGTCAAGCGCCTACTTGGACTTATTGGAACATAATATGATGGAGGGAGTTAAACTCCCGGAGTTTTGTCTTCTCATCGTACCTGTCCTTCATAAGTGCTTGCGACCCTACCAAATTCCTACCTGCCAACTCTAGGCTTCTCAGCATTCTCTCTCTACTCTCGAGGACATACTTTAACATGGAACATGGTTTTGCTGTGCCCTCCCAGATTTCTCTAACCATGTTGAGGGGGCCTCTGACCTGATGTCCGAAAACTAACTCATTGGGACTGAACCCTAGGCTTTCACCAGGTACCTCCCGAGCAGCGAATAATACATAGGGCAACCCAAGATCCCAATCCTTGCCATTCTCAACACAGTAACAACGCAGCATGCTTTTCAGAGTCGAGTGCCACCTCTCCAACACCCCTTGACTCTCTGGGTGATAGGCTGAAGAGACAACTGTACTCATACCGTGCTGCTGCATGGTCTGTTTGAAAAGGTTAGAAGTAAAGTTGGACCCTTGGTCTGACTGCAATTCCTGCGGGTACCCGTACCTAGAACAGTACAATAGCAAGTTACGAACAACAGTCTTAGCAGTACCATTTTGCATGGGGTATGCATCCGGATAACGAGTGGCAACATCCATGATTGTGAGGAGGAACTTGTTGCCTGCACTAGTAGGGGGTAGAGGGCCAACCATGTTGATTATAACCTTACTGAATGGTGGCCCGATTACAGGAATAGGGTGTAACGGAACCTTGGGAATACACTGGTTTGGTTTACCTACTGTCTGGCAGGTACTGCACATTGCCACATGTGCCTTCATACCTGGCCACCAAAACAATTTCGCCAATGCTGCTACCGTCTTACGTACACACAAATGCCCTGCCAACGGTACATCATGCGCCAACCTCAGTAGGCTATCACGGCACATACTATGCACTACCAACTGGTCAACCACTCTCGACCCAAACTCCCAACTCCGTCTGGGATCTAGAAAACGCCTGTACAATATGCCCTCCACACGAAAGAAGTCCCCCGGCTTTGCATCCCCGTCCTCATCAAGTTCAATCGCACCGTTACTACACTTCTGAAGCTCAGGATCATCTATCTGCAGCCGACAGATATCCGAAGGAGCCAATCAATCTAAGTGCTCCCGGAGCAACTTATGGCCTCCCCCGATACTGGACTGTTCGATCCTATCTTGCTTAAGTGTGTAACGTTGCTGTCTCAGAGTTTTCTCACGCCCTACCTCCTCACCAAGTGTGACAGGTTCTGGGGCCACTCCGGACCTAAACATTGGTGCTAATACTGAGTCGCCAAGAAGAGCCGCTGGATCAAAACTCACAAAACTTCTCCCAACTTTAGCTTTCTCCTTCCGACCGTTCCTCCGCTGGTCTAGAGACTGAGGAATAGGCTGTGACACCTTAGATGCACGAGATCGGGTGACAACACACGCCATCTGCTGTAATTGACACCTCTCGACCAACTCCTGCCCCTCCCTACTCACGTCGGCCGCCCTCTCGGCAACGACTAAGGGTGGAACCTCAGAAGTAGGCACCGCAAAGTCGTTGCCGAGAAGAAGGTCGACGCCCTGTACTGGCAGTTTCTCTACGATTCCAACATCTATCTCTCGTGTCACACCATCAACCTCCAGCTCCACTCGAACCAACGGGTATGACCGTGTAGCATTAATAACCTGCACCACAACTACCCGTGCCGCGTTTATAGGTTGGCCTGTAAAGTTTTTCATCAGAGTCTGGGATGCACCTGTATCACGCAACAACTCCAATCCATGCTTGCAACCAGCCCAACTCACGCAGCCACGCCCTCTATGGTCGCAAAAAGCATCGCGGACAGGTTTCGAGCCTTCCGGACACTCCTTCACTGGCTGTGCCCCCGCATCTGACATATCACCCCGGGTAAACGCAGAAGACCTCAGAGACACCCCAATGTTGCTAGCCAAAGACACGACTGCTGCAGGTTGGTTACTAGGGCAGGAACGTGCAAAATGCCCCTTTTTATGACGCTTAAAACACTCTACTTCACCCTTGGACTTCCCCTGAGGTGGGGAAGGGCCCTGACCTTTCTTAAACAGGACGGTTTTTGGTTTGTGATCAAAATTAGTATCATTGCTCTTACTTTTGTTATTAAATGTTGCATCACTGACTCGGGGGGGGGGGGGGGGGGTGGAGTGTTGCGCCCCTTGTTAACTGCATCGGTCCGTTGTGCAGACCCGCACCCACGAATCAGCGATAATCTTAGGTCAGCCAACTCAGTTGCCTCTTGTAGAGTTTTTGGATGTTTCTCTTTGAGGTTCAAAGTCAGGTCGCCACCTGTGCATTTAAAAATTTGCTCTAGAAGGAATAACTGCTCAAGCTCTTCGAACGTCGTCACCTTCTCTGACCTCAGCCAATTTCTCAAAGCATCAGACAGTTCCCGGGCATGTTCTAGAAAAGTGCACTCACGACCCTTCGTAACACCCCGAAACTTCAACCTATATGTCTCTGGTTGTAACTCGTACGCCCGCAGAACAGCTTCCTTCAATACCTCATAATCGATGCAAGACTCCAAGGGCAACGCATCATATGCCTTGAGTCCTTTGCCAACCAACCTAGAGGAAACAAGGGCTGCCCACTTAACCTCGGGCCATTGGTGCTCCCGGCACTTCTTCTCAAAATGCAGGAAAAACTCGATGACACCCGACTCGTCAAATGCAGGGACTAACTTAAGAAGGTGCGATAAAGACTGATCCAGACCTCGATTCCCAGAACCGAGACGCTGCCCTGTCGACTCCACCCGAGACTTCTCAAGCTCTATGTCTGCACAGTACTTCATAGCCTCAACCTGAAGCTCAGCCTCACGTATGGCCTTTCTCTCCTCAGCCTGAATCCTAAGCTCAGATTCCCGCTGCTGCTGCTGCTGCCTGAGCTCAGCCTCATACTTACGTTGCTCGAGTTTGGCGAGTTCGAGCTGAAACAACATCTCGGAAGACAAACCCTGAGGAGGGGGGGCTACTATTGGGGACCCACCCCGTGAATCACCTAGAGGCATACCCAACCGCCAGCAGGCATCGGCCTGCGGGAACGTACCCGGTTCTGGAGCCCGATGGGGCGCCATGATAGGAGTCGAGTGGAATGGGGGCTGGGCAGAAGGTGCCCCAGCTCCCGCTCCACCCGAAGCCCCATGCACCCCACCGAGCACCCAGGCAACCAGCTCACCTCTCAACAAACCGCTAGTACCGGACAACCTTAAGACCATGGCTACACACTGCAGTCCGTACCGATCTAGCCCCGACACCCGTTCCGCCGACACAGGCTCCTCCAAAAAAATCCGAGCATCCTCCTCATTGTTCACCACCCGAACGCCGTTAGACAACTCCACCTTCTCCACCTCCTCGCCTGCTTCCCGTACTGTGTCATTACTGTGCACTGATCCGTCGTTCGATATAGTGTCCACCGGAAATCCTCAACGTTTAAAAAAAAAAAAAAAAAGTACCTAAACTCTCATGTAGCACTATTCACTCAAAAAATGCTTGAAGACAAATCAAGTGCTATACTACGTTGCCAAAAAAAAATCCAACGTGTCCAAAATATTCCTCAAAAACAAATGACCACTGCCAAACTGTGAGAAATAACAATCGACCCCCAAACGGTGATTAAAAAAAAAAAATCTCCACAAAAAAAATCCTGCAATTATTTCTTAGTTCAATAAATCCTAGACTAAGGTCGCCATTTGTTATGACGACTAAGATAAGATACTAGGCAAGGTCCCCATTTGTTACGACCGGGACTACGAATAAAACAAGGGCACTCAATGATTGGACTAGTAATAGGGCACTATGCAACAACGGTACGCTAGATCCAAACCCTCGAACTTATATGCCGGCGAACAAAACACCTATACCCTCCAGGGTTAATCTGTGATAGCGGGGTATCCTTAACTGGGCATAAATGTACTCTACTTCAGGCTAACCTGCACTGGTCTAGCCTGATAACAAACAAGATGCAAGTTACGTTAAAATGCATAAAAAGGAATCTATGGAAAGATCAATTAAATCACTGCAAGATTTAATACAATAAAAAGATGCTTCAATACAGTTACTCTAAACAATAATAAACTATTCACTCCTATCTGAAAGAAAGTGAAGTATAGTCCTACAGCATAGACCTGGTAACTTCTGAAGAAAGTCTGATGCTCATAAGATGCTCGTACTGATTTAGAACTATATAAAGGCAGGAGGCAGGACACCACACATGTAAATCGAATACACTAAAAGATAGGACATATAATGTTAACTGACACGAGAATACTATAAATGCGCAACGGTAGCAATGCTCAACACTAAAAGAAGTACTTCCTCATCAACGAAACAGTCTGCTATGGTTGTGCGGCTCAGCAACAACCTAGACTAATAAATACTGTGAATAATAATGCGCACATATCAATGAGCTTATATTAAATACTAACAAGTGTCTACTCGATTAATAATGTCTAGCTGGGATACTCTAGGTAAGGAACTGGGGTTGAGCAAGACAGGCTCGTAGCCTAGCGATATCCTTAAGACTGCATCCTTTAAGTTACGTTAATTGACTAGGGGGCTCTCTCGATAGATCCAGATCACAAGTATCTGGTTCTATCCTGGCGACCCTCTAAAGACAAGCAAAGAGGCAGCAAAGTGTGGAACTGGTACAGGCCAAAACCCTCAGTCAACACAATGCTGCACTCGCAAAGGACGCAACCGAAAAGACAACCCAGGCTACCACAGGACCGGTCGAAGTCGTGTAGGTATAAGCAAACCGTACACACATCGGAGACAACGACTACAGTTACCTTATCCCAGTCTAGCATTAAATAAAAGAGCAGAAACACTAAATCAATAATGGAGACGCACAAAGTTCTTAACCTATAATAACTAAGAACCCTCAAACCTATTCTAAGTACATGTAAATATCTCTGAGGACGGCGCATGCAATACAATGGGCCGGCTATGAACACCGTATGCAGAACCCAAGCGGAGTGTTGTGCAGTTAATAAAGGTTAGAGTATGGAAAGAGAGAATCGAGTGAGAGAAACAGTGATAAAGGTGGTGATCGGGAGAGAGTATGCAAAGGGATGTTAGAAGCCCGCACGCCAAGCCTGTCCTGACGAGAACAGCTCCTGGGGACCCTCATGGAGGAGGTATGTTACACAGGAGACCGCAAAGGCGCGATGGTCGGCCAATCACGGGCCGAGATGTCACAAGACAGCAGGCGTCATAGGACACAGCCAGACACGCCGTCCAATGGCGAGCGAGAGGCAGGAATGCACCCGTACATACAGACACTTACTACCTCCTCGCTCTGAAAGTCTTTCTCATTCACACGCTGTACTAGTATCACTACTGTTGATATAAAATATAACCCGTTGTCACAGACGAAAACAAAGACCACCACTGGACTGTCTGTGACAATGCGATTACTAGGAAAGAAAGAACAACATTCTCTGATAACTGTAGCCCATTTCGATGTCCCTGGCGAGCGCTAGTGGCCAACGAGAGGCGATTCTGCCAACGCTGGTAGACGTCACACTAGCAGTACACAACTGCATTCAGATTGGGAAGCATTGTTAGAGTTAAGAGGGTTACTTCACCTCTTTAATTCCTACTGGACTTCCAAAGTTGAATACAATTGTATACTTTAAGCCAGAACAAAATGAAGAAACATGTCATAGTATACTGACAGAGCAAAAAAAAAGGGGACTCTGATTGGATTTTAATAATAGGAGGTGAAGGCAAGTGATTAAGAGTAAGGACTTGCAAGATCTATAAGAGTCTCATGCAGTGGCTCAGTGATCTGTTTTTTAACTAATCGTTCAAAAAAATAAAAAAACGGTAAGGACTCACCTGTCACCATCAGAGGCCATGCTGACGTTGGAGCCCTATAGTTTCCTCTGATGACAACGTCGGACCCAGTGGTAGAGACCTGTCGCAGGAGGTAGTACCAACATTGAAGTTAGGAGGAAGGTCAAATGAAGCCTCAAGGGTGGGCCTCGATAAGGATCAGATGGACCAAGTGAGAACAGAAATTCAGTATTTCTTGTTACTTTGGCAGATCAGCTAGATAGTCAGGAAACCAGAGTGTAGGAGGGGTGATGTGCCCACTCCACCCCAGGTATTGGAACTCCACCCCTCATTGTTGTCAAACATATCTATGCTCTGATCTGATCATTTTCTTTTGCTAAAGCGTTGTTTCCACATAGCGATTTTGGTTAGTTCTTTGCTTTATATTGTCTTTCTCCAAAGTTTTGGTTTGTTTATTTTGCAAGTTTTACATTATAATTGAGATTTGGGTAAAGATGCCACTCCTGATCAGTGCCCCAGTGAGATTACATACAGTTGCTCCTCTCTTTTTTTTTTTTTTTTTTTTTTTTTCCCCTTTCATATTTTGTGTTTTCCTCCTAAACTTTTTGTTTTCTGGTATACTTGCTTATATTTTCAGTTTTATTAGTATCAGTATCATTAGTTTTTTTTTTTTCCTTTTTTCTTAGTGTTCTCTGCTTTCTTCTTGGATTATCTTTTTTATTCATAATTATGTTTTCTTTATTAGTACTTTTGTTTTGTTCTTGAATATCGTCCATTTATTCATGTCTTCCTTGTTTTCAGTTTCATTTTTGGGCTACTTCTTCAGTTGTTGGTATTTGTATTTGTGACACAGTATCCCTAGGACTCATGGTGGTGGTCAAGTCTATAGAGAACTCTGTACTGGCCATTAGGAGCATGATGGTGTTCAAAGGGATGAGGATATATAGAGAACTCTGTGGAGACCTTGTCAGTGGAATCCAGTAGTGACAGTATTTCTAGAGTGTAATGCTGTATCCTGTTTCCTGTTTAACTGTCACCATAATTATACTGGCATTACAGGAGATAGTGATGGTGGAGGTGCAGTTTATATAATTCCATTTATACATCAAAGGTTTCTTGTTCGACTTACATCATACTTCTTATGGATCACACAATCTTTACAGTACCGGTACAGATGTAAGCATGAATAACTTTCTGTACACACACACAACTTTCAGAATGATAAGATGTGCCACCACATACATGCCCACCAAAACAAATGACAGAACAGTGAGCAGGCTGGTATGTGGTGAGTACCTGTGAGTCTAGGGCATTAGGGCAGCACAGAATTTCAATACAATCTCAGCCATAAATGTAATCTTTGCATAGTTCATTTTCCAGGCACAAGACTACCTCCTATATTAGCTAGGCAATAGATATAATAATGAGAGCACAAAGGTGAGGGTAGAGGGAAGGTGTGTGGCTGGGGTTGGGAGAATTTTGTATCCATCATTTACTGCACTCATAATCTGTCCTGGCCAGAGTTGTTTCAGTGTCACTCAAAAAATCCATATGCGTGACTCTTTGCTATGTTCTTACTGGTTGGCTGTGAAGGAACTCTGAGCACTGTGTGGGACCCTCATGTCATAGTCTCTTCTATTTCTATGCCACTCGCTACCCCACCTGCCCATAGACAAACCCGTTGATTCAGGCTGAGGGTCAGGTTACTATGTGGCTTGCTTCCCCGAATAAGGTACATCCATGGTGACCTGATGCAGTGTCAATACCCAGCTTCTCCAAAGAGTTACCACATTCCCATCGAGTCAACCCACACACCTGATTCACGACCATAATATACTATAATCAAACCCGATATATTGGTGTGGGAAAAAGTAGAATATGCTGAAAGTGGGTACTAGGTAGTACCGGTATAACATTTTCTTCCATAAATCTACACTCAATTTATTTTTCTTCACCATGGTATACACAGCACCCTTTCCTTAGTCTCATTTCTGTCCATGTCCATATCACTTTCCGATTTCGCGTACTAGTCGGGCGGAGGTGGTGGGTGGTGAGTGGTCTCCCCTCGGTGATTCGATCGTGTTCCTGCTCCAGTGCCAATATCCCTGAAACAAATATACACAAAGTCAATGAACATACATAAAATTTTATATACAATTTTAAGACTGAGTGTTCCACACATACGTGCAGTTCAGTCTCTTGTCCTAATGGCGGCGTTCCAGGCAACCTTGTTAAGGGCTGCTTCACTTGTCAAGTTCTTGGATTTGAGATCGCACGTATAGTCCGATCCCAGGTCTTCCTCGGTCCACCCCTTGGTGCAGCTCCCTCCGCAATCACAGACCTGCATTTTTTCACCCAATTTTGTTCATCCATTCTCTCCACATGTCCATACCATCACCTCGCTAATACTCTTTATACCTAAACGTCTCCTCAGCTCAACATTTGTTATTGTTGTAGCAATAATTAGAAATAAATAGAATAATTAATAATAATTAATAATTAATAATAATTAGAAATATACTTCAAACTTTAGGAAACTATGTGGTATTAAGTTCTTGTTCACAAATCAGCCCTCAGTTCCTTAATATTTGTTCAGTATCAGATATACTGTAACTGCAACACATTCATGAATACAGATCTATATCAGGCAGATCCAATTGGGGCTTGAAACTGCTCCTCAAGTAACTGGTACTTGTAGCTTACAGCACAAGTAAATCAATGCACTCTTTTATTTCAATACAGACAACTTTTATTCTTCAACATAAAGTAAGACACAAGTAATAATACAATATAAATGAAATGTTTTTAGAAAATATGTTTTTTGAGTACCATCACATCCATAAATACATGTCACAATGGTGCAAGCGAACAGGAACAGAAATCTCTCATCGACTATGATTGACACTGGGTTGAGAGGTAGATTTATAGATTCAAAAGCTGTGTGAGGCATGCTCACAGAATCAGACCACATTGTGGTGTTAATGAAAGAAAGGATAAGGAAGGAGTGAAAATATAAGAGGTTAGAGAGAAAACACAATAGATTTTTTTCAAGAGGCATCCTTCATTCAAAAATGTTTGTAACAATTGGAGTTAAACTGTTGTAGGTGTAAATTTGTGAAAGATGGAATACATGTGAACATTTTTAATGAAGAAAGTAATGCAACAACATACAGTAAAGGGCAATGCTGAAAGAAACTGTAAAGGACAAGGATGAGAGGATACGGTAGATATAGGAAGTACAGTACTGTGGATGAAGTATTAAAAGGTACTGTTCAAGAGATTCCATGATGAAAGCAGCTGAGAAAGTATGTGGCAAGAGATAAATAAAAATGAAGGAAAAAAGGTAACACATGGTTTAGCAAAGAGATGGAAGAAATAGTGAAAGAAAAGAAAGAGTTGCAAAATATTATGCTTTAAGAGAGTATACCTACAGAAACTAAAGATGCAAGAAAACAAAACTTGAAATAATGAGTGAAGAGGATAATACAAGAAGCTAAAGGGAAAACAGATGAGGAATATGGGAAGAAGAATAGTGAACAGTTTCCGAGTGACAAGAAATGATACTATAGAGCTGTGAATGAAGCCAGAGGGAGGAAGACTGAGAAAGAGGAACATGAATGGCAAGCTGGTGGAGGGTGACAGTGTGGTGGATGTGTGGAAAGATCATATTAGTAATTTAGCTGTAAGGAGTAAGGTGAAGGCAAAGATCTCAACCATGGGTACGGAGAGAGGTAGAATATACAGGGAAGATGAAAGATAGATAAATAGAGATAATATACAAGACAATTATCAGACTTAAAATGGGCAAAGCTGCTGGACTGGATAACATTCCAGAAGAAATACTGAGATTTGGGGGAGATGAAGATGTAGACATTAAATTAAATTGTAAACATTGCAAAATAAACAAACCAAAACTGGGACAAAGACAATATAAAGGCAAAAGAACTAATCAAAATCGCTATGTGCAAAAAACGCTTAAGCAAAATAAAATGATGAATGATGATGATGATTGCTAGAGGTCCTTTCTCATTTTTATGAAATTGTACAATGATAGCCAGAATAAGGTGAAAAGTGCATCCTTATGTTATACCTTATCAGTATAAGAGGATGCATTTCAATACTTTATTCTAGTTCTCATTAGTTGAGTTTATGTCATTTAAGAAGGATCTCTAAGGATCAAAGGGGTAAAAACTATCCAAAAACTCTCTAGCCCCCACAAGTGTTTCCTAAAGTGAATAATATTGTCAATAATAGCATGAATACACTGTCAAAATCTTCAAGGGGTCAATGGTTCTGCCAGAACTAAGCACTCACCATTCCATCCTTCCTTATGCCTCTCGCAGTACAGTTCAACATGACGGCTCCATGTGGTGACATCCTGGTGCTGTCTATGCATCTCTTGAATGGCAACTGCATCAAACTGTAAGGCATTTTTATATTAACAAAAACACAAAACATACATACAGTAAAAAATCAAACAGACAATATTTTTGTATTTCAAGAATTTAAGAAAGCTATCTATCTATCTGTATATTGCCTGACGACGTGATCCCCGAAGGAGTGGCCACGAACGAACCGCCCCCATGCACCTCTGTCCCCAGTCAGTCGACGCCCCTCCTCCCAACCAGAACTGCCTTCATCCATATTCTTCCTCACTCCATCCTTCCACCTCTCTTTCGCTTTACCTCTCCCTCTCTGTCCTTCCACCTCGCTCTCGTACACCCTCTTAGTCATTCTATCGCTTCCCATACGTTCCATATGGCCAAACCATCTCAAGATGTTCCTTTTCACACTTCCCAGCACATCTACCTCCACACCACACCTCCTTCTGACTTCCTCATTTGTCTGTCTATCCCTCCATGTAACTCCGCACGCACTTCTCAAGTAACTAATTTTCACCCCTCTCACTATTGGTCTGAGTCTCTCCACCAACGTCCATGCTTCGCTTCCATAAGTTAGTGTCGGGATTACCACACTGTCATGCAAGGACTTCTTCACTTCCATTCTGACCACCCTATTTCTTGTTACTGCTTTCAGCGTTCCTACAATAATAATAATAATAATAATAATAATTATAATAATAATAATAATAATAATAATAATGTAAGGTAAGGTTTATTATCCCCGCGCTTGGTACTGGTATTACATATATATAATTATATACAAACCAATCTAAAGTGACAGTTCACTGAATTTCTAGCTTACATATTACAATATATAGTTGATTACTAAGATTAAGAAATAATGCTTCTCATTATTTAAGCAAAGTGCAAAGTCCCTCTGTTTATATACTTTTGTGTTATAAAATACATATCTCATTTACTATGGTGTATTGTAAGGTATTGCCTGATAGTGTGATTGTGTTTGAGAGTTGACAGAATTGACTTATGTTTTTCACGTTTAAATATTGTTAAAGAGTCATTATAAAACTTGGTCCAATACCTAACTGCAAGTGATTCAAGACCAAACCCTGAGACAGATCCAACTAACCTTTATCACTTGATCATCTTCCCTGAACCCTTCCGCTGATACCACCATGCTGCCCGAGAACTTCCTTCTGTGAATCTTGTGTTGAATTGTTTAGCTGCTGCTGTGGGTGTAGTACTATCTGTTGGGGGAACGGGAGTATTAGATTACCGGGTATGCTATAGTCTATTCGCTGTAAGTAGGCGAGAAATCATGAATTCTAATCCTCTCTAACTCGAAAAGGGCTAGAGCAAATTGGCTGTAAATTACCTCATCGATTCTTTGGCTGACTCTTCCCATATGGTAGAAATATTAGCTCGATTCCTCTAGTCGTTTTGGAGTTACAGAGGTTAGAGGTTATGATTTCTCGCCTACTTACAGCGAATAGACAATAGTTATCAAGGAAAAAGTATGTACAGTATGTATGTATATACTCAAGCACATATCCCATAGCTGGGGGTGGCCGACTTGAGACAGAGACCGAACAAAAACAACATTTAGAGTTCCAATTTTTAGGGTTCGGGACCCCTTTCTCTGTCTCGTCTAGTAGGTGAATTTTACAAGAGGAGGAGGATTTCTAGCCTCCAGCCCCCAGAAGGAAGAGTAGGACAGTAAAAGAGACATACGGAAATGGCTATAAGGTTAGATAGAGGATGCCGAACCTCAGTCTGGATAGGACCAGCCCTCACCCATTAAGAAAAAGTATTAGGATTAAATATTACTAATCATATTAATACTCCAGTGAAATTATTAAAGAGATTGTACTTCATCAGCTGATGAAGTACAGTAGATTGAAAGTCTAGCGGCACAGGGCAAATAAGTTCACATAATGCAATCTATCGTCTAATCATTATGAAGAGTTTGCAAATTGTAACTCCTAGCCTTTTGTAATTCTGAGGGGGCTGGAGCAAATGGGCTGTAAATTTCCATACATTTCCATTCATCAAGAGGATTCGGCTAGTACTCTAACCACTTTATTATCCCTGATGGGACGTCACAAATATTTGCTAAGTCCAAGTTCCTATTTACTCTTAGGTGATCAGTCATAGGTCGTGTCTTACCTCCAGAGTTTCAGCTTGGTGTTCGTGGAGGTAATGCTGGTGTTGGTGGTGGCATTGGTGGAGGTAGTGGTAGTGAAGGTAGTGCTGGTGGTGGTGGTAACATTGGTGGAGGTAGTTGTGGCACTAGTGAAGATAGTGGTCATGGTAGCGTTGGTGGAGTTGGTGGGGTGGTGGTGAGGCATTGGTAGTGGTGGTGCTAGTGCAGTTAGTGGAGGTGGTGGATACGCAATCAAACAACGTAGACTGATCAATAGTATCCCACAAATCCTGAAAGCAAAAATTAATAAATTTACTTTGTAAGTTCAGTTTCTGTCAAAAAATAATTTGATGTTTATGTCTAGGCCTATATAGATAAAACAAACTAATAAATATTATATTCATTGGTGAAGAGGTGAGTCGGGTCATGGAGATTATGTTGCGGTGGGGTTAGTGACGAGAGTTGGGTGGCAGTGGTGGTAGTGATGATGGGAAGGATGTAGTGGTGGAGAGTGTAATATTAGTGGTGGGAAGGCTGTGATGGTAGTGATGATGAGAAGGATGTGGTGGTGGAGAGTGTGATAATAGTGGTGGAAAGGCTGTGATGGTAGTGATGATGGGAAGGATGTGGTGGTGGAGTGTGTGATAATAGTGGTGGAAAGGCTGTGATGGTAGTGGTGATGGGAAGGATGTGGTGGTGGAGAGTGTGATAGTTGTGGTGGAAAGGGTGTGGTGGTGGAGGAGGGTAATGGTGGTGATGGCAGGTGCTGGTGGAAGGTTGTAGTAGTGGGTAGTGCTGCTGGTGGTAGTGGTCGTGGAAGGTGGTAAGTGGTGGTGGAGGGTGAAAGTGGAGAGTGCTGGTGATTGTGGAGGGTGCTGGCAATGGTGGTGGTGGAGGGTGGAGGGTGCTGGCAATGGTGGGGGAGGGTGCCGGCTGACGGTGATGGTGGCAGATGGTAGTGGTGGAAGATTTGGTGGTGATCTACGGTCAACAGATCCTACATAAATGATCGATATTTCAGTATAATATCAACTTGCTGCAGGTTGTGGGTGTGGTGCACTCCAGTGTATAATTGTATGTATGTGTGAGAGAGAGAGACAGAGAGAAAGAAAGGAGGGGGGGGGGGGGTTAGCTGCCACCAAAATTCGTTCAGTCAAGTCTGGTGGTGGGGTTGGCAAAGATCTGTGTACGCCAATATGGGATCGAAACCCACCTTGACTATAGGTAGCGCCAACGAACTTTACAATAATTTTGATCCCTGGCCTCTCTGTAACTCAAAAGGGCCTAGAGCAAACTGGTTGATATTATCCACACCTATTTCCTGGTGTACTCTTCCCAAATGATAGAAACGTCATCCCGATTGCTTTAATTAATTTCGAGTTATAAGAAGTTAAGGGGTCAAGATAATTGTCAAGTTCGCTGGCGTTAACTATACAGGAGTTTGCAAGGATTATGAATTGTCACATGTTAGCACAGATAAAACAAAAATATACATACATCAATTTTATAAATAAATAAACCATACCACTCTCATTACTACTACTACTAGCTTCTGTTTTATCTGTTTCAACTTTGAGGCAGCTGGCAGATCCAACTAACCTTCATCATGCAGTTTGAGAACAGGACTTTGTGGGTCATCCACTGAACTGCTATGGTGGGACAGTGGGAGTGGCGTCATCTGTTGGATAAGGACGAATATTAGATTACCGATATTCTTAGTTGTCGAGGGAAATGTTGTAGGTTTAATCATATTATAGTATACGAGACTCAAGTCAAACTAAGAGAGGGGTTTGATGGAGCCCCCTAACTATTAATTTTGCCTCAGAGAGAGAGAGAGAGAGCGAGAGAGAGATATGGGGTGGGGGAGATAACTTTATTGAACACCATTGTAATCATCCTATACTTAATCTGCATATTATTATTATGGGGCGCCTGCAAAGCGTCAAAACTATTCCAAGGGTGTCAGCCCTATCAATACATAAAAAACCCAATCTTTTCAAAGCATCAACAAAGTTGGATCTTTTCAATTTGACAAAAGGCTGAAACTGACTGGATGATATCATATCATCAATTTTGTTTTACCTAACCTAACCTAACCTAACCTAACCTAACCTAACACATTGATATGATCTGGGGAAAAACTGGTTTTTGACAAAATGAAGACATCTGGAAAATTTGATGTATTGATAGCTTTTTGCAGATTTGATGAAATGATAGGATCAGTTTTTGACGCTTTGATGCTCCCCCATTATTATCATCATTATTATTATTATTATTATTATTATTACAGCCCTTTATAACATTGTGGACCTCTCATGCCTGCCGTTATGCAAATACAGCCATTGGGATATGTTTATGCATGCTATTTACTACAGGTATTTAACCCTTTTAGCATTCGAGGACGGCTATTTCCCTTTCATTTTGGCTATTATTAGAAGATTTTATTCAGATTAAGAAGGAATTTTGGAAGTCAGAGGGTTAATCAGGATAGTTTTAACCCTTTTGATTACAAGAGATCCTTCCTAAACTGTATAAAATTGTCTTCTTATAGCCAGAAAATGATGCGGAAACGCCCCATCGTATCCTGAAGGGGTTAATAAATCATATACATGGTTTTATTACCGGTATTTAGGGCCTAATTTAAGGCATACATAATTACATTCATAAATAAGTGTACGGTCGCGCTAATAAGTCATGTCCCAGCTGTCATTATGTTTGGCTTGCTCTGTGCTGTATTAATGTCTGTCAGATTTTGGATAGGGGGGGTAAGTGTAGGAACATGTTTGTATAGTTCACTTGATATAAAGAAATGAAGCTTAGATATTGCTGATACCAATTATTGATCAAAACATACTTGGTGCCGAGACATCACTTATTAGCGCGACTGTACATATTGATATTTGCACAATGAATAAGATGAGAGGTCCACGAACTTTAATGGGTGAATAAGATGAGAGGTCCACAAACTTTAATGGGTGAATATACAATCACGGGCATTCACCCCTTCTGTACCAGCGACGTTTTTTTATTATATTTTTTTCTAGCTATATTTAGACGAATTTGTGCAGTTTAAGAAGGATCTGGGGTAGTAAAAAGACTTAAAGGTGGGGGGTGCATGGGTTGAGGTAAACATGAAAAAATAATCGCCAACCTGCATATAATTATCTTGTAAAATGCAATGTCACTGAAATAATTATTAACAATGGTATAAAGGATTTTGTGGATCGTCTATGCCGGGCCTGTGACGTCATAGTGACGTCACACCAGTATCCTTATCCTAGACTGGATGGTGGACTTACACTCTTGTGACGTCACAGGCCCGGTATAGACGATCCACAAAATCCTTTATACCATTGTTAATCATTATTTCAGTGCCATTGCATTTTGCAAGATAATTATGTACAGCTTGGCAATTATCATTCCATGTTCATCTCAACCCATGCGCCCCCACCTTTAAGTGAAATAGTTGGAGACCCTTTTTAAACTGAATAAGATCGCCTAACAGTAGCCAGCATGCAATGAAAAGGATGTCACCGATACTGAATGGGTTAACCCTCTGAGTACCAGCGACGTGTTATATTTTATTCTAGCTACATTTAGACGATATTATGCAGCTTAAGAAGGTTCTGTGGTAGTTAAAAGGGTTGGTTGAGATAGTTTGAAGCCTTATTATTGCTAGAGGTCCTTCTTTAACTGAATAAAATCGCGTAATCATTGCCAGAATATAATGAAAAGGATGTCACCGGTAATGAACGGGTTAAAGAGGTTGACAATGCACACTCGGATGCTATAGTCAAAGTATATAGACACTAACAAGTAAACCTACGAAACAATATTGGAACCTGTGACGTCACGTTGAAAGCTCCACGCTTGCTACCTCCTTATTTACTAACGGTGGTTCTGGTAATATCAAAGCATATGGAATACTGGTATAATATACGGTTTTGTAACAATGGTTTTAATGAGTTGATAAAAGACTAAACAACTTAATTCTAGTATATAACTGGTCCTAATGTGTTCATATATATCGATATTGTTGGTGTTAATGAAGCCTTTCTCAGCATCTTCTGGGCTTCTGTTACATATATTATCGAAATATAACTTCTGAAGTACTTTGTACATTATGCTATCATAAGTAGGGATATTACATAAATAATTGACTTCATATGAGTATGCAGTTTACCCCTATATTACTGCAATTTTTCAATAAATATGGTCAAAATACCGAGAGGGGAAAAATACACTCGGTAATCATATTATTTCCTTATTTACACTTGAGTAAGAGTCTCGATACTCTGGTAAGCAATCTTGCGCAGGTGTATGTGTGTATGTATGGTTTCAATTATGTACTGGAACCAACTTCACTTGTGTCATTGCTGTTAAACATACATTACTTTACACAGAAAATCCTTTCCTCCATCTTCCTTAGCCGTAGATAATAAAGTTTTCTTTGGATAATTTAGTAAAGAAAACCGAAAATGTATCATTTTAGGACTGACTATAATAGTTCACCATTATTTTCGGTATAAATTAATAATGATAGGTCTTAGTTGATGTTGTTTTTACTTTGAAATATTTGTTTTATATTTATATAAGCATACAATTAACAAAATGTCTCCAAAATAAATTAACAGTGAAAACAGAAAGTACATTTTAGATCGTTTCTCATTGTATTCGTCTGCGCTGGGAGAGGCTTTGGCCGCAGCCGCCATGCCCATACATTTGCGCCTGATCACACTTGTATTTTGAAGTGCTTTACTTAATTTGATTGTAATAACTAACCTAACCAGCTGAACCTAACCTAATGCAATACAATTAAGTACAAAATAAGTAAAAATACATCGAAATACAATCATGATTTAGTACGAATGTAGAGGCATAGTGGCTACAGCTAAGGTCTCCCGCTCCCACTTCTACAGTAATAATACTCCAGATTTTGGAGCGAAATATGTTGCTGGTTATGAAAACGTGACAATAAGAGGATGTAGAGACATATTAGTTTTTTAAGTTTTCATAAAGTATCGAGGAGTTCAGCTGCTAAATGATTTAATTTGCCATCAGGTAGAAATAACCCCAAACTATAGCCACAGTATACCATAAGCGTGACGTCACCATTTTACAAGACTTACACACTTCGGCGCCCTTCAAGAAATTCGAGTATACAGTAGGTTTACTTGTTAGTGTCTATATACTTTGGCTATAGTCTCTCGCCCACTCATATGAATTCCTGGACCCCATATGTTTTTTCTTTATGCAATTATGCAAGAGAGATTTGATTTGATTCTATATTGAGATAGTACACATACATAAAATTACAAATACATTGTCTCAAAAGGTCAAAGGTGATTATACATTCCTTTACTCTACTCATATTTTACTTATATGTATACACACGAAAAACAAAACATTAAATATAAATCTTAGAATAACAAACCAAAGCCAAGCCGGGGCTGGTTCCTACGGCTTATTATATTCTTGTAAATACCCCAACATAAAACAGAAAAGGTTCAGGGTAATACCCTAAATCCCAGAAAGGGTTCTTAGCTACCCTAATTTCAATCAAAGCTTCCTCCCGCCCCAGATAATCCCCTGTTTCCGGGGAAAATCCCACCCACTTTTGGGCCCCACTGTTCTACAAGAGAGAGGGAAGGGAGGCGATGGGAGGGGGAAGGGGGCGATGGGAGGGGGAGAGGGAAGGGGGGCGATGGGAGGGAAGGGGGATGGGGAAGGGAAGAGGGGTCGATGGGAGGGGGAGAGGGAAGGGAAGAGGTGGGCGATGGGAGGGGAGAGGGAAGGGGGCGATGGGAGTGGGTAATGGGAGGGGGAGAGGGAAGGGGAGGGAAGATAAGAGAGATGCAGAGGAAAGGGATTAGTGGTGGAGGGGGAGGGCGTAGAGAAAATTGAGGCATTAGGTGGACTGTGGTGGGGGTCGGGGAGAGGGAGATAGGGGGGGGGGTGGCAGAGAGGAGAGAGAGGAAGGGGTTGTGGTTGGAGTCGAGAGGGGGTTAAAGTGGTAGTGGTTATTTTTTGGTATATACATTTATTTATTTATTTTCTATTAACCTCGCGAGACCTCCAACAAGCTTAAAAAACACCCCCTAGACCCACCTTCAAGATCAATTTGTATTTTTTTCAGTAGAAAAATTGTCCCGGCCAAAGGCCGACTCCTCCTAGAATTACAAGCTCGCTTTTGCTCACCAGGAAACATTCGACAACTAAATGGCACGAAAGGTCTTTATATTGACAAATAAATGGGACGAAAGGTCTTAAAATCGCCAAACTAATGGAACGAACGTCTTAAAATCACAGGCGTCACAGCTAATGGGACTAAACATGAGGGAGAAAAAGCAACTACTCCCTCTTAAGTAAAGGGGAGGGGGGAAGGAGAGGCAAGGGAGGAGAGAGGAAAGGGCATGGTGGTGGGGGGGGGGGAGAGTTAACCCTTTCAGTACCGATGCAGTCCTATTAACTAAACTCTGGCTACTATCAGACTATTGTATTCAGCTTAATAAAGCTCTCCAGCAATTAACAGGCTTCGAACTATCTCACTTAACCAATTTTACTACCACAAATCCTTCCTAAACTTCGCAAAATCGTCTAAATATAGCTGGTATAAAATTAAAAAGACGTTGCCGGTACAGAAGGGGTTAAGAAAACGGGAAGAGGGAGGGAGACAACGTAGAGGTAAGGGAAAGGGGGGGGGGGAAGAAGGGAGACTGTTGGAGAGAGGCTACGGTAATAGATCTTCACCTCGTTCGCTAGTTTACAGCTGAAATAATTAATATATGGTTCCCTGTAAGTCCACCGCATCTCAACCACACCTAGCCAACATCAAAGACATATTCTAACTCTACCTGTACGCAAAATTCCCATAAATAATAGATACACGATTATTATGGTGGCATAAACAAACAGAAAACGGGACTGCGGGTCTTACATCCATCGTTTCCTTGCACTACGGCCTATATAATACACTTTTGACGACCTTAATATTAGTAGAAGTTCAATAACCATCCATAATGCCAATATATACACGAAACTATCGCTATACGAACCTTCTATGCGGTAAAATGCGAAGAGTTAGCGCCGACACATCCACCCACTAAGATTAAAATGTCAACACTGATTGATGACGTCACAGTAATTCTCCCCCCTCCCCCTTTCCCCCATCCCAATCCACGAGTCCAAGTCTTATTTTCAGCTTTGAGTTAATTGATTAGCCTAACTTCCGTATTACAAAGTTCAATATTATCTTAGCACATCATCGGTTGTATCGTAAGTAATTGAAAGTCGTAGTGAGGTGCATAATAAGGCAAATGGTAGCCTACATGGATATTTCGTTTGTAAGAAACTGAATAATTGGCATCTCTACCAAATCCCCCTATAAAACAAAGGAAGTCAATCTTCCGCGAGAGTAAAATGAGACGTGCGCTCTTGGACACACATTAACCCCTTCTGTACCGGCGACGTCTTTCGTATTTGATTTCAGCTACATTCAAACGGTTTTATGTAGCTTAAGAAGGATATATGGTAGCTAAAAGGATTAATTGAGATAGTCTGTAGGTTGGTAATTGGTAGATGTCCTTCCTAAGCTGAATACAATTGTCTAAAAATAGCCAAAATAAAGTGAAAAGGACGTCGAGGTACAGAAGGGGTTAAGGCTTTGCGCTAGCGAAGTTACATCGGACTGAATCGACTCTTGGTTAAACCATGGACTCGTCCTGACTGTCGATAGTTCGAGCCCTGCTGAGAGTATAAGAACATATACTTTATATACCGGCACTACATATTAAATAAAAGTAATAGCAATGGGTTATCTTACCTGGTTATCTTACCTGGTGGGCTTCCCGACCCTCGGCGGTATGCTCAACCAAGGGAGAAAAAAAAAGGGGGGGGGGGGGGGGGGGTGGAGCCACACTACTGATGCGCCAGGTCATTAGTTCATATAGACTTGTTGATATATGAAGGTGAATGTGAAGGTATTGAGGGATAAGCCTTTACAACGGCACCTCGTATCTATACATTCTATTTTTCCTATGTTTCTGAAGAGTATTAGAGAGGGGAGAAGGGGTGTTGGAGAGAGAGGAAGCTGTTGGAGTGGCTTCCTATGTTTCTGAAGAGTATTAGAGAGGGGAGAAGGGGTGTTGGAGTGGCTGTCGGCAAGGTTAATAAGCTGGATAGTGCATCATTAGCAGCAACTTGTATGTCAGATAGCAGCGATGAGGATAAAGACGAGAATATTACTGTAGGTGAAAAAAAATAAAGCCTAGTGGTGTATGCTTAGGACATTGAATACATAAGCTATATTGTCAAAACTACAGGGAATATGACAGAACCATGATAAATTATAAAAAGGAATGTATTATATAAAAACAAAAAATACGAGTAGTGTGCGTGTGATAAAGCATTTAGTCTTCCATTAAAAAGTAATTTTCTTTGACCGCGTATCGTTTTCTTCCATTTATGCCGGCAGTAACTATGATATACTGGGAAAATGTTTGAGACGAAAAACCCACAACCCGAACACGTACAATTATAAGAAACACAAAAACACACCCGTAAACATAAATTTACACTCACAATTACATACCCCGGTACTTATTAACAAAACTACCACTAATTATTTCTCAATATTTGAAGGCTAGTATAGAATAAAGATGTTGGATAAATGTTTACCTATGGTCCCGTTAAAATATCCTCAAGTAACCTATTAAAAACTGTTCAGGGGACTGGTTAGAACTTGTAGGATGTTCAATTGAATGTCGGAAATCAGTATTTACTGAGAAATAACAGTCTTAAAATGCGCTATGGGTCACCCAGGGTCCCTGCCCTCTCTTTCCCAGGTAATGTGATGTTATTTTATGTTATATTTTACGAAGTGGCTACGGGACAGCCCTGGTGGTGTCCCGCAGCCCAGCCTCACTGGCTGGGCTGCGTGACACCAAGGTCCATAGATACTCAGGTCAACCCACGTGCAGCTCAGTGACGTCACACTATTGTACCAAATGAAAGAAAGAGAGAATACGCTCGCCGCTCTGCCTAGCTCCGCCCCCTAACAGCTGCGAGACGTTGTAAAAGCTTATCCCTCACACAGTCCACACAATATCTGGACTGTGATCCCTCAATACCTTCACCTTCCCGCCTATACACTGTCACAAGCTTATAATACTTTGTATATTTGTTTACCCGGTCCAATCATTTTCATATCAAATGTAGGCTATTACCGGTACTATCTTATGTTCTATGTTCTTATATTACTATTATAATATTATAATATTATATTGAGCATATACAAAATGGTATAACTATTTTCAGGTTTAATTTATAGGTATTGGTTATTGTTCTAATTTCTTCTTACAACTAGGTTGCACAAAGCGGGATAAGGATTTCACAAAATTCGGTACACACATATTGTATTAATATATACATGTGTCTATTAAAGTTAAATTATGAAGATTTGGACTTAGAGCACTGACAAGACCTGCGTCCAGTATCATCGTAAGGTTCCTTAAGGTTATTATGAAGAACATTGGACAGGTTACAAAACAATAATAACATAATAGAAGTGAGTACAAAAAGCCTGTTGGCCCATACAAGCCAGATCCCTCTCACACCTAACTCATCTCGTATTTATGCCTTTCTAGTTTGATGTTGAAGCTCTCAAAATTAGCCATATAAATATACTGTATCTCAAATTTAGCCTTATAAATACATATCAAAATTAGCCTTATACATACAGTACATGGTCAGTAAATTGGTAGATCAATTTTAATATTAACAAATGCAAGCTATTAAGGATAGGGAAGATTAATGCAAATGCAAAATATAAACTAGCTAATATGAAATTATAAAACTCAGAATGTGAGAAAAAGCTATGTGTGTTTGTTGGCAATGATTTAAAACATAGAAAACAGTGTAATGTATTAGCGTTCGTAACAATGCAAACATGATTTTCTGGTTCATTTCAGGGAGTGTGATTAACAGAATTGTTGATGATATCTTAAAACTTGACTTGTTATTATCTCACCATGATCATCGTTTATTGTTGTACTATTTGCATTATTTGTACTTTTATTATTAATACTATTATTATTATTACTATTATTGCTGTTATTGTGTGTCTTAAAGCACTGTTCTATACTGCTCCAATATTATTATATGTTTAATATGTGTTTCGGCAATATTATGCTTATAGTCGTTAAGAGTAGTTCCCACATTACTGTGTTCTGTTGTTAGCCCTTGATTTTATGTATTTTGTTATGATATTGTGTATTGTCTACTACCCAATCCCCCCCCCCCCCCTCTGTCCTACCTGTACCCGCCTATCAAATTGACCCCCCCCCCTCCCCCCCTCTCTCTCTCTCTCTCTCTCTCTCTCTCTCTCTCTCTCTCTCTCTCTCTCTCTCTCTCTCTCTCTCTTTCTCTTTCTCTAAATTTAGGTGCTCTAAAGAGAATAATACCCACCCACATAAACTCACCTATTTCTTTCAGTGGCGATCTGGTGTTCATGGTTGCATCACAAAGTACATTGTCTTTCGCTTGACTGTTGAATTGGTGAGTCGTAGGTGTCTGCAATTGTGTGTCGTTTTCATCTCTAAAGCGCTTCTGGCCTCACTTTCAGAGGCAGGCATATGTAGAGTAGGTAATGCTCCAGGTTGAAATCTTATTTGGTTGTGTGGTACTGATAGTCGTAGCAGTTCATATTTCAAGTTTCTTTGAAAAGCACTTGATTCAAAATGTTTGCCACAGATTCTTGCACATTGTTGAGTAACTCTGTTTTTTTTTTTACCACATAATGTAGTCCATTTGGCCCTCAGTTGTTCATCTTTGGGAAATAGATGGAATGATACATTTCCTTGTTTAATGAATACAGACTTGCACCCAACAACTTCACAGTATAACGGCATTTTGTTCACTTACAATAGCAGAGCTACACTGTCACACAGCATTATGGTCACTGTTGTATTATAAAATATCAAAGTTATACTTTCACGGCACAAAGATATAGAAAACGGAGGATGCTGCTCCAACGGCTGTGATTTTGAGAATGAGCGGGAAGAAACTGGTGACCCCTTCACCCTTCAACGCTCTGACGTCATGCGCGCGGATAGGGAGTTTGAGCGACCCCGTGGGTTGACCTGATGTATCTATGGACCTTGCCCAGGTCAAGCAGATTCACATGAGAGTGTGCTCTCCACTCGACCACCGTGGCTCCGTCTGAACTGCGATGCAGTAGGAATATCACTAAGGTCTTCTGTTGTAAAAACTGATGCAAAGAAGGTATTGAGGGCATTACTCATATTTTGTACTTCGTCTTTGGTGTATTCTCCATTATCATCGACTAACGGTCCAATAGTTGAAGTACCATAAATACTTTCTTCTTTCTGATGTAACTATAAATTTATTTCAGGTTTGTTTTACTTTGATTCGCAACATGTACGGTAACTCCAGAATGTTTTTACTTTGTTTAACCCACTGAGCCCTGGTCATTATTAGACGATTTTATGCAGATTAGTAACGGTATATGGAAGTCAAAGGGTTGATTGAGATAGTATTTACCCTTTTAATACCCACAGATACTTCCTAAGCTGCATAAAATCGTCAAATGATAACCAACATAATCTGCTAAAACGGGTAAGAGCATCAAAGGGTTAGAATTCCTGTTAATAAATGTCACCCAAGTGTAAACAAAGAGTAATATCGATGTTTAGTTAAGGGGGGTCACCGGCTTTTTTTTTTTTATCTTTCTCTCCTTTTCTCTCTTTCCCTGGCTTGTATCCATTCGGCCCCATTCACCAACTGTTTTAAGACGTTTATCCCCAGCCAGGTGTCGATTTCTTCCTGGCGAGCGATAGCGAGCCAGCATTGTATGGAGAAATCCTGCTTCGCCGGAAACATTTTTCTATCGAAAATGTACAAATTTAGCTTGCTGTCAAAACAAAAATATATATATGCTGGCTCACTACCGTTCGACAGGAAAATATTGACACCTGGATGTGGTAAACGTCTTAAAACAGTAGGCTGAATGGGGCCGAATGGATACAAGCGAAAGAGAGAGGGAGAGAAAGAGGAAAAAAGCGAGGTGGGGTCCCTTAAGATTGTGACTGCTACAATAATGGTTATATATTTGTTAATATTGCAGCCTATCCTGTGATCGTAATAATAATGGGAACAGCGTATATATGCACTGTTGGCTAGTTAGAGAGAGACTGAGTGTGATGATGCAGGGTTGCTCCATTATATAACGACAAAACACCGCTACATCCGCCATCAAAAGTCGCTACAATGTCGCTAGATACAGTACTGTACTGTTAGATGATTTCATTCAGCTTAAAAAGGGCCTCCAGCAATGAAGAGGCTTCGAACTATCTCCCTTAACCCTTTTTACTACCACAGATCCTTCTTAAAATGCACAAAATAGTCTAAATACAACAAGATTACAATGAAAAAGACGTCACCGGGACAGTAGGGGATAATATTGTTACAAAAAAGGAAAAGAAGTCTCAGGCACTGGACTGTTTAATAAAGCCGCTGTCACACGAGCGCTTTTTCCGTCAATTTTCCATGAGCAAGTTTGTTCTCGTATTATTTCGGGACATGTTCGCACTGGTATCGGTAACTAGACTGAAGGTAGATTATGTTAGGCGGCTGAATTCTGATAAAGTGTAATTTGTTAAGCTTCCAGACCATAATTGCCCGTAAAAATTGCTCGAAAAAGGGCTCGTGTGACTCCGGCTTTAAGCAGTAAACTCCAGAATGTAACTAGAATTCAGTTTACTAGATATTAAGGGGAGACTGGCCGTTTGTTTGGTCTATTAATTCATGTTTTCATATATTTTGTTTAGTTTCCTCCCTAGACCTCCATCAAGCTTAGAAAAACACCCCCTAGACCCCCCTTCAAGACAAATTTGTAAATTTTTCGGTAGAAAAAGCCGGTTCCACTTAAAATTGCAGGCTCGCTATCACTCGCCAGGAAATAATCGACACCTAAATGGCACGAAAGGTCTTAAAATTGACAACGAAATTGGGCGAAAGGTGTTAAAATCGTCAAACTAATGGGCCGAACGTCTTATAATCTCAAAACTACTGGGGCTAAACATTAGGGAGAAGGGGGTCCAGAAAAACGGTTTGCCTCCCCTTAACTCTTTCAGTATCACGATGCCCTTTATTTTGTTTCTGCTAACGCTAGTCGATTTTATGTAGTCTTTACTGTCCTACTTTACCTTCTGGGGGCGGGGGGCTAGGAATCCCCCTCCCCTTGTAAAAATTCACCTACTAGACAAGACAGAGTAAGTGGCAAGGGAACGCAAAAGTGGTCCTGGACTTTATATGTTGTTTCTGTTCGGACTCTGTCTCCAGCCGGCCACACCCAGGTATGGGGTATGTGCCTGAGTATATATATATATATACGTGCGTACATATAAAACACTGTCGAAATCCATCTCCCTGATCAGGATTCGAACCTAGAGTATCAGAGTTGACGTCTCGGCTACAATAACCACTACACCATTAGGTCAAAAAAGCTCAAAGGGGCATTCACACATTCAAGAGAATGTGTAAGCTTTTACAACGGCACCTCGTAGCTACTACTACATACTTTCCTATTTTCATCATCACTACTACTATTACAATCATCACTACTACTGTCACCATCACCACTACTAATGTCATCATCACTACTACTATTACAATCATCACTACTACTGTCACCATCACTATTAGCCTACTACGATCATTACTACTACTATTACAATAATCACTACTACTATTACAATCATTGCCACTATAATACTGTCACTATCATCAATACTACTGTCACCATCATCACTTCTACTGTCACCATTATTACTACAACCATCACCATCATCACTACTATCATCACCATTATCACAACTACTACTATCACCATCACCACTACTACTGTACCATCGACTACTACTATCATCATCATTAATACTACTATTACAATCATCACTATCATCGTCATCACTACTACTATCAAGATCATCACAACTACTATCACCAACACCACTACTATCACTATAGGTAGCGCCAACGAACTTGACAAATTTCTTGACCCCTTAGCTACTCATAACTCAAAAGGGCCTAGAGCAAACTGGCTGTAAATATCCACACCCATTTCCTGGTGGGCTCTTCCCTAATAATAGAAATGTCATCCCGATTGCTTTCATTAATTTTGAGTTACGAGAAGTTAAGGGGTCAAGAAAATTGTCAAGTTCGTTGGCGCTACCTATACTATACTCAAACACAACATCATCACTACAGATCATCATCACCTTGACAAATACTACCACAATCACCAACACCATCACTACTGCTACCATAATCACCACTACCATCAACTTCTGTGATTTATGTGCGCCTACGGGGCACACACAAACACACGCACACAGAACGCCATCATCATAACTACTGCCACAGAAGAAACACACACACAAACATGTAAAGTTTGGCGACATTTCATCGGGCGGCCTAGGAGGAGGTTCCGGACGACGAACATTTCGGCCAGCAGTGTACCAATATAAGGGGGGATACCTCTCTGCTTACGCAGAGTTTATTATAGATGTTGATCAAAAGATATCTCCAATATTCCAGATCGAAGAATAAGACTCGACACTCCAATGTTGTGTTCTATGTGAATGAGAGACAAAAGGCACAATATGTTAAGGTTACCCATTAAAAATAGTTTTCTTTAAACAAGGTGATTATAGAAAATGAATATTAACAGTAACTTAATAAAAAATATAATCGTGGTCTTAATTTTATTTATATTTATCCTAGAAAGCGCGGTTTTCAATATAAAATCGTCTGTTTTAGCAACTCATATAATATTGCGTATATATTTATGGTAATTCTGCATAACTACTACTCCTAGTTATAACTATAACTATAAACACCAAACCCATTATAATGCAAAAAAACAAAAAAATTACAACTTGATAAAACAGCTAGGCTACACTTCATTCACTCGCGCCCAGAAAGTCATCACAGCAACATCTAAAATTTCTACATAGCGATTTTAATTAGTTATTTTTTGTCTTTTTACTGTGTTCGTATACGTTTTGGTTTGTTTATTTTGCAAGTTTTGCATTGTAATATCTTTGCAGTCCAGTTGACGATGACTGGTACCTGTTCTGAGGTAAGCATTCCGCTTCAGAAGTGTACAGGTCTTAGTCCAAGGTACTATGTATATTTAAATGTATACAGTGACAAGATGTGGTTTTTGATAGACTCGGGAAGTTATACATCAATAATTAATTTTGAAAATGTAATAAATGTGGAATACCTAAGCAAGACATTATTGCCATTAATAACACAATTGAATTTACTGAACAAAATTCAAAAACTTACGAAAATGATAGCAAATATTATAATTTAGGTAATATATATGGGTTTAATGTACAGAGTCCTGGTTCTACAACTCAACTTTCCGCAAATTTTGTTGTAGCCACTGGAAAAGAATCAGTATTAGGTTGTGACTTTTTATATCAATTTCACTGTACAATAGTGCTATCTCAATCTTCCCCACGTCTAATTATTAGAAATACTTTATCAAAAACACCTGAAAAAGTGCCTCTTAGTGTTCGGCAGCGATGGTGTGATGACTTTGTGATAAATGGACAGTTGGTGAAGGATGTTCTGATAGATACGGGGATGAATGCCAATGCAATGAGTCGTACCTTGGCAGAGTCGCTTACATTAAATATCACACCAAAAGACTCACCACGTGAGGTCGATTATATCTTTTTTAACGAAGTGTGTTGTTTCTGTAATGAAGCAAAAAATGTTCCGGTAAAGGGATTATCATCAGGGATAAACACTCTAATGAAGTTTGATATCCCAGACACTAATCTTGGGCCAAATATTATCATTGGTCTAGACTCCCTTGAATACATGATTCGTAACGATGATGAGGAGTGTCACTATACCCCGTATCCGATCTCTGATCACAATGAGATAGAAGGATTAACTTCCAGGGGATTAACTATCACCATTAATCCCTCTGACACAGCTAGTAACCCAGGCACGGTTAATCCCTCAGACATGGTTAATCCCTTTGGCCAGGTTAATCCCCCTGTCACGGTTAATCCCCCTGACACGGTTAATCCCCCTGACACGGTTAATCCCTCAGGCATGGATACTCCCCCTGACATGGTTAATCCCTCTGACACCGTTAATCCCTCTGACACCGTTAATCCCTCTGACACCGTTAATCCCTCTGACACCGTTAATCCCTCTGACACCGTTAATCCCCCTGACACGGTTAATCCCACTAGCCCAGTTAAACCCCCCGTAAACCTTCTTCCTCAGTAATCCAAACCATCAAACAGAGGATGACACGGGGCTTCAAGAGAGTCGCCAAGGTCGTGCGTCGGTGTTTCCGCCGGAAGCGCAATTAACCCCTTCTGTTCCGGCGACGTCTTTTCAGTTTTATTCTCGCTATATCTAGACGATTTTCTGCAGTTTAACCCCTTCTGTACTGGCCCACCTCGATTTTTTTCACTTTCTATCCCTCTCTTTTTAACTTGTATCCATTCGGCCCCATTCACCCTACTGTTTTAAGACGTTTACCCCCATCCAGGTGTCAATATTTTTCTGGCGAGCGGTTAGCGAGCCAGCATATATATATTATTGTTTTGACAGCAAGCTAAATTTGTAAATGTTTCGGTAGTACAAATGTCTCCGGCGAAGCCAGATTTCTCCATACAATGCTGGCTCACTATCGCTCGCCAGGAAGAAATTGACACCTGGATGGGGGTAAACGTCTTAAAAAAGTAGGCTGAATGGGGCCGAATGGATACAAGCCGGAGAGAGAGTGAGAGAAAGTGAAAAAAATCGAAGTGGGCCCCCTTAACCAAACTGGTTTCTAAAGCATGGTGGTTCACACATACAAGAGTCGACGCCAGAGTCCAGCACGAGTGAGCGAAGAGTGACACTCTTCGTGGATCTTCGTGACTCTGGCAAGAACCAGCCTGAGTAAGGTCACTGTTCCCAATTCACCAAGAGTCAACAAGACTCCTTACGTGTTCATCCAAGAGTCAGTACGAGTCACGGAGAGTCAACAAGAATCACAAAGAGTGTAACACGAACCCAACACGAGTTGAGGAAATTTGAAAAGTAACGGTCAATTTTCTGGGCCAATTAACAAAGAGTCTGTACGAGTCAACACGAGTCAACAAGAGTGTAACAAGAGTCAACACGAGTGTAACAAGAGTGTAACAAGTCACTAAGAGTGCTCCCAAGAGTGGCCCCGATTGTGCAGGTGCCTGATTCACCCAAGAGTGTAACAACAGTCAACACGAGTCACAAAGAGTTATGCAGAGTTCAACAAGAGTCAACACGAGTCACGAAGAGTCAACACGTGTTGACACATGTGTCTTTCGGACTCTTGACATGGACAAGAAATTTCATGCAGGCATGAAATTTCTAGACCACGTCACGAGTCCCCAGGACACACCCCGATACCAACACGACTCACACGAGTGTAACACGAGTCACGAAGAGTATGCCCGAGTCATGGCCGAATCTGAAAATGTCCTCACTCGTGCTGGACTCGGGCACCGACTATTGTATGTGTGAACCAGTCTTTATGAACCAGTTTGATTAAAACCTCAATTTTTTCCACTTTCTCTCCCTCTCTCTTTGGCTTGTATCCATTCGGCCCCATTCAGCCTACTGTTTTAAGACGTTTATCCCCATCCAGGTGTCGATTTCTTCCTGGCGAGCAATAGCGAGCGTCGTCTGCATAAAGTAGGGTCGGACACTCTAGGTTCTGTACCATATCGTTAATGAAAACCAAAAACAAAAAAAGCCCAAGCACTGACCCCTGCAGCACTCTGGATGTGACACTCAATTTTTCAGACTGTGCTCCTCTTATTTCCACCAACTGTTGCCTACCAGAGAGAAACCCTTTAATCCTTAAAGACAACAACAAAAACCACCCCAGCGTCGGTGAAATGGAAGCAATATGTAATATGGTTATGGCTAATTTAGATAAAGTGGACTGTATATTATTGATATTATGGAAACATTAACCATATAGAATATTTACCCTTAGATGAACTCAGCTGGTGATTGGAGGATGGCGGAAAATAGGCTAGATGACTGGAAGTGGTTAGTAAAGTAAACAGCGTATGAAAAGAGGCTACAATAGGCTAGGATAGGCTAGATATTTACATTAAGTTGTGCTAATTAACAAAGATGATAATGTAGTGACTATATGGAGTTAGAGATGAAAAGTGAAGCGAAAACACCTGGTGAAATAACAATGAAAAGAAGGCTTAGCGTGTGTAGCTGGGACGGAGGTTGGTTGGAGAGTGCGCGAGCTCGTTATGTTTGTCTCTGTCGTGACATACCGCGCACGCACATAACATATGGAAAATGTATCCCATATTCTTTACAATGAGATACTTACAAACAATCTTAAATAATACAAATATATATATATATATATATATGGGAATTTTAATCCTACAATACTTTCCCATTTACAACTATAGAATAATATATTCCACCCAATCATGGAACATTCGACCAAGGTTATGGAAGCGTTCAACTTAAGACTACGGAACGATACATAACGCTACATCAACCCAGATTACGTAACATCGAGACTGTTCATACTAGTTTGAGTACACTAAGTATGGACATATTCCCACCAACAGAAAATATACAAAATTTACATGATTAGATTTGCCCGAAGGCAATCTTATCCCACCAAGCTTGGGAGGATATCTGGGCTGCCTGTCGACGTGGGCGTCCGCCGGACGCGTCAACAGGCTGCGCCGAAGTAGAAGCCAGAGAGGGGACATCAATGGATAACTGATCCGAGGGGGTGTCCTTGCGATCGAGGTCACCCTCAAGAGGATATAGTCGTACTGTTGGCCGTGTGATTACTCCAGTCCTGGTGCGAACCTTTGCTACCCGAACCTCACCATCACGACCTAGTAACTCCTCCTCTATCCGACCCAATTTCCAAAATGCGCGCGGGCCCTCCTCATGGATGGTTACCACGTCCCCTACCCTAGGCCAATGACCCTTTAATGGTGTTAGTTTATTTTTATGCGCTTCCCTTAAAGTCACCAGATATTCTGTTGACCAGCGATGCCAAATATCTCGCGATAATTTACGAATATATTTGTAGCGGGCCGATATCACGTCCTTACTTATGTAGTCTGGATCTTCCATAGTATCCTCGTCATGCTCTTCAGGAAGATCCCGCAGTCTGTATCCACGTACCAGTACTGAGGGTGTGATTAGAGTAAGGTCTTCCAAATCACCAGAAGCATTAGTATAGAGGGCGATCATTTACGGTGGCTTCAATCTCCAAGAGTATGGTGTTGAGTTCCTCAATCGAGATGAGAGTTCTACCCAACACCTTCTTCAGACCCGCCTTCATGCCTATGGCTCTCTCCCATATGGCGCCAAACCAAGGTGCTCTGGCGGGAATGAAACGCCATTCACATTTTACATCCGCTAGGCAGGTCTGAATCTTAGGATTGTTGCTCACTTCTTTAAGATATGTAGATGCCCCTATGAAAGTCTTTGCATTGTCACTCAGCATGATACGCGGATATCCCTGTCTACTGCAGAATCTTCGGAAGGCATGTAGGGAGCTATCACAAGTGAGGTTGGTGACCAGTTCCAGGTGAAATGCCCTGGTAACAGCACAAGTGAAAAGTATCATATACACCTTAAGATTGGGTGAATCTTTCACAGGGATTGTTCCACTGTAGTCAACCCCGGTAACTTTGTAAGGGTCACCTGGGGTGGTTCGCAGGTTTGGTAAGGGAGGAATACCGACGGGATCATAATGTGTTCCCTGTACTCTTCTACACTTTAAGCATTTGCGAAGGACTTTCTTGACCACCTGCCTGATTCTAGGCACCCACCATCGTTGTCTTACATAGGTGACTATATGACCAACCCCATAATGACAACAGAGTCGGTGACACCTATCGATGATAAGATGGGTGAGGGGATGATTGGGGGGCAGCAGTATTGGATACTTACTTGCCTCAGAGAGGGCTGCCAATCGTCATCTGCCTCCGCAATGTATCAAGTCCCCCTTCAAGTGTAAGCCCAGCTGGTTGATCAGGTTATTCCTAGACTTTGTTCCCTTAACCATTAATTTATATTCCTGCGTATATATTTCTTGTTGACAGAGCTTATGTAATAATTTATCTGCAATTCTGATCTCCTTCACATTGAGGTAAGCACTACCTGTGGGCGGTGTGCCTTTAATTTTTGCTTTTACATTTTCTACAAATCGTATCACCCATGCTGTAACACGTTGTAACTTCTCATAGCTGCTGAATCTATCCCAGTCCCATAACCGTGTGTCTTCGTCAGGCACCGAGTCAATTACCGGTGCCACAATAGCAGTGTGTTGCTCGCTCAAATCTATATTCTCTGGCCATTCGTTGGGATCATTAAGCCAGCATGGGCCATTCCACCACAACGCAGAAGACTTGAGAAATTTAGCAGAGACACCACGAGTAATGCAGTCACTTGGATTCTCTTTGGTAGACACATACCGGAACTGTGCGGTTGGGAGCAGGGTACGAATTTCGTCGACACGGTTGGTGACGTACACTGGTAGCTTCTTTCGGCTATGTAACCAGTAGAGCGTAATTTGGCTGTCACTCCATATAACTGTCTCCGAGATATTTAGCAAATTTTTAAAAGTTTCCTCTACAAAGTGAACGAGTCTAGCAGCCAACAGAACTGCAGTCAGCTCTAATTTTGGGATGGAAAGGGATTTGATCGGGGCAACTTTCGCCTTCGCCATGACTAGACGGCTGCCACTTGTGTCAACAAAGTATATGGCGGTGCCGTACGCGACCTTGCTAGCGTCTGAGAAGGCATGAATGGAAACAGGATGGTCCATGACAACTCTCCGAGGAAAATTAAAACCCTTACAGAGACGAAGATCCGAAATAATGCCTTCCCACCCCTGAACCAGATCGTCGTCAAAACCTCATCCCAACCTAATTTTATCCTCCATAATTGCTGAAGGAATAATCTCGATTTGATCGACACCGGTAGAACTATCCCCAAGGGGTCAAAAAGTTTAGCCGTCATACTCAAGCAAATTCGTTTTGTAATCTGCGAATATTGCGCGTACTGAACGCCGAATGAGAGGGTATCGGTGTCCGTTTTCCAAAACAACCCTCGCACTCTAACATGTTCCTGCTGTACAGCCGCCACACCATCCCGTTGCAGTACAGTCCGCAAAACAGAATTATTAGTCGCCCATTCACGCAAATGTAGATGGGCGTCATTCATAATT
Organism: Lithodes maja; assembly: GCA_037953745.1. Taxonomy (NCBI): domain Eukaryota; kingdom Metazoa; phylum Arthropoda; class Malacostraca; order Decapoda; family Lithodidae; genus Lithodes; species Lithodes maja. The sequence goes on from JBAKBP010016232.1 coordinate 35,820, forward strand.
TCTCTGACTACAGCATAGGAATCAATCAGGAAATCTTCTTCATTTCCTGTACCCAGTAAATTGTCTATGTACAACCCTGACCGAATCTGATGAATAATCTACGGATCTGCACTGACATACGACAAATGTTTTAAAATGGTGGTGTTTAAAAGGAATTGGGAACAAGTCGCGTACTGCGGATCTGCCTTGCGTAGGCCAGTTTGGGGGAGGGGGGGGGGGCAAGCTTGCGTGCACGAGTACGAATGTGCATGTACGAGCATAAAGCATACGAGCATCTGCACGTTTGTGAGTGGAAATATGTGTTTGTATATTGGATGTACAAAATGAATAATGAATGTACAATATGTTTGTGCGTGTGTGAGTGTGTGTGTATGTGTTTGTGTGTGTGTGTGATAGAGAGAGAGCGAGAGTAATTCACATGACTTGTCTTTGTGAATGTGTGTTTGTGATTAGGAAAGCGAATATGTATTTGTGCGTGTGGTTCTGAAAGAAAATTAGAGTGTGGGTATGATTGTGGGAGGGAATATCAATGTGTGTGTGTGTGTGTGTGTGTGTGTATTCGGATTGGAAATGTGAAGGCGAGTGCGTAGTTGTGAATGTATGTTCGAATATATGTGCGTTGTCGAGTGGTAATCTAAAAGTGTGTGTGTGTGTGTGTGTGTGTGTGGATATATGAATATAAATCACCGAACTTGTTCGTCAAGGTGAATACACGCAATGCGAGTTTATGACATTGTTGGTAGGAATACGAATATGTGTTCCTGAATGATTTTGTGCGTGAAAATGTGAATGTGCCTGAGTTTGTGTGTGTTTATATAGTGAATCAACATGGAAGATAATAGGTAAAATTTCTCAGTAGCCAAAATAAAGTAAAAGGGACGTCCCCGGTAAAGAAGGCTTTAAAAGCACCTACCCTGCCATGTATATTTCTACTCACAAATATGCAACCACGTGCTCACACACACACATACACAAACACACCTTTATATTCACAATCACAGAAACATTTCGTACTTTCATTCACAAACCCATACGTAAATACCTGTATTTCCATCCACACCGTTACCATTCATTTGTACACACACACACAGATACACGCACACTGAAGAATTTCAATTTCCCAAGCTTGGAGGAGAAGAAGTGTGAAGGGTATAACAAACGATTTACAAAGACTTTTTTGTGAGGTAACCTGGTAGGATCAAAGGGCACGTGTTTAAACTAAGAACAAATAGATGGGAATACGATATGAACAAATTTACCTATAAAATCAAGCTTTGTATACGTGGAACACTTGTGGTGGTGTCCCGTAGCCTACCCAGTGTGGCTGGGCTGCGAGACACCACTGGTAGTGTCACGCAGCCCAGCCAGTGAGGCTGGGCTACGGGACACCACCAGTGGTGTCCCGTAGCCCAAGGTTAAGAGTTGTATCTCTTAACCTTGCCGTAGCCCAGCCTCACTGGCTGGGCTGCGTGACACCCCTGGTGGTGTCCCGTAGCCACTTCGTATATTATATTATATTATATTATATTATATTATATTATATTAGGGTTAGGTTAGGTTAGGTTAGGCTAGGTTAGGTTAATCTAATCTAATATAATATTTATACATTTTGGGCAGTGGGCGGGGCCGCGCGTATGTGGCGGCGTACAGGCCCTCCCGTAAAACATAGCAAATTTTAAGACTTTTATTGCTCAGTAAATACTGATTTCCGACATTCAATTAAACATCCTACAATTTCTAACCAGTCCCCTGAACAGTTTTTAATAGGTTACTTGAGGATATTTTAACGGGACCATAGGTACATTTTTACCGGATGTTGCAAAGATCATAAGTTTCAATCTCCAGAGATATATTTTATGTACACTATATAAAGGGTAATTTTCTTGAAAAGACTCGCAGCCTTATTTGAGAGTTTTTTTGGCCAATTTGTTTTGGCAATGGTAGTTTTGCTGCTATTAGTTATAATTCCACTGTGGGAGAAACCCTATATAACCCCATTATCCAACAATCTTAAGATAACTCCCCCCGATAGTGGGGAGGGCTATGAAGATCAGGGAAAATGTGGGGTTAAAGTAATATAGTAAAATAATGAAGAATAGGAATGTGTGAAATGCCAAAAATGCTACTTTTCCGAAATCCGAGCCAAGTTTTGTCAAAACTTGGCTTGGATTTTCAATAATTTCAGACACTGAAAAGAGCATTTTCTAAAAATCCGAGCCAAGTTTTGTCGAAAGTTGGCTCGGATTTTGCATAATTTCAGACACTGAAAAGAGCATTTTCTAAAAATCCGAGCCAAGTTTTGTCGAAAGTTGGCTCGGATTGTCCATAATTTCAGAGACTCAAAAGAGCATTTTCTAAAAATCCGAGCCAAGTTGTGTCCAAAGTTGGCTCGGAGTTTCCATAATTTCATAGACACAAAAGGTAACTTTGAAAATATGCAAGCAAAGTTTTGTCCAAAGTTGGCTCGAATTTTGCATTAATATCAGAGACACAAAGGGTCACTTTTTATGGTAACATTCAAGGAGATTACACCAGGACTCTTCTTCTTCCCTCTGACCAGGTATAGGCTATCCTTGTGTTTACTATCGTATACCCCTTTGAAAGGACATTAGCCTAACCTAACAACCTTACCTAACCTAACCTAGTATTATGGCTGCCTATAGCCCTTTGAAAGGACATTAGCCTAACCTAACCACCTTACCTAACCTAACCTAGTATTATGGGTGCCTATACCCCTCTGAAAGGACATTAGCCTAACCTAACAACCTTACCTAACCTAACCTAGTATTATGGGTGGGGGCTGCTGCCCCCACACCCCCGCTATTTGACATCTTTTTGGTATTATGGGTGCCTATACCCCTTTGAAAGAACATTAGCCTAACCTAACAACCTTACCTAACCTAACCTAGTATTATGAGTGGGGGCTGCCGCCCCCACACCCCCGCTATTTGACATCTTTAGACAGATTTGTGGTGTATTAATACCAGTCAACTAACGTACTGAGGCCAACATCGCACTGAAGGACTACATCTTGATAAGGTAATTTGTTTATGCAGAACCAATACACAATATTGAGGACTTTGGGGATGTGGGCATTTTCAAAGAATGTGTCTTTCACAGCACTAACATTATACGTACATCGTGATTTCCTGAGTGCATGGTGAACGTATTCTTTATTCCGTTTGTCACATCTAAACTTCTTTTGTTGTCTATTTTCACTCACTTGTAATTCACTGCCACATGTACTACACTTACCAGTAGCCAAGACTAACTTATGCTGAACAAGAAAATCCCATGTAGCTTCCTTGGTTCGCAAAATGTCCCCCAATTTCTGACAGGAGAGACTACAACCTGCACAAGCGGCCATGACAGTTACAAATCTGCCGGGGCCCGGGCTGTTTGACGTTTCTGTCAGCTGAGAGAAGGAATGGCAACAATATGCGCCGATTCGTGCGCAAGAGCAAATATAATGTAATAATACTAAAACTACAAGGGAAATGGGAAAGAAAAATGCCAGAAAGGATTGAACAAATACCGGGAAAACTATGAAACATAAATACAAGCACAATGTAATGTTGCAAATGTGTATATTAGACATACAGTAACATCTTTGTAAAACATAACACTTTACCGTAGCGAGTGTACTCCATTGCGAACACGTCCGTAGCGGAGCTCTCAAGATTGAGGGAGTGAAGAAGAAGAGTTGTTTACGCGCGGGACTCTATTTTTATCGACATAATCGAGAGTTACAAAACTTATCAAAACTATTCTACCACAACGGAATCTATGCGAGTATATTATAAGGATTCCATAGAGCTTCACTTTCCCTAATAAATTATGTATAATAACGCTGCGAGTCTATTCGGGATAATTATCATATAAAGTACTGTAAAAATAAAAAACTCTCCCAATAACTCTCCCTATTGACGACAGTGAAGCTCTTATTAAGCCCCTTACTGTTAAAATAGATGCTGATTTCAATAAGTCATGGAGGGGTGAGGGGGGGAAAGCCCCCCCTTCAACCCATCCTGTATCCAAAGGCAAAACAAATTGTATATTTACTCTGAAAATTACTTACATCTGAGTGTTTTAAGATTGTTGGATAATGGGAGAAATAAAATTTTCCGGGGATTGTAAGTAATTTCAACTACTGTATAATGATGCAAACTACCTAAAACCAAAATGAAAAACCATGGGAAAATTAGTGGTAGTTGCGGTTATATTTTCCTAAATTTGTTACCTACTGTATATTGTTGCGTCTCCTATATATTTACCGAATCATCAAATACACAACCGAAATAATAGTATGAGCAAACCTATTCGAATATATAACTACCAAAAAGTATCTAAGGATTATTGATTATTAATGATTAATGATTAAACCATGGGCCGGTTTTCTGGACCCCTTTCGGTTCAATGTTATTTTAATACCACGAATTTTGTTGATATATTTGAAGATAAATATTGAATCTATATGCTATAAATATCATAAGAAAATTTGTTTTAACCCTCGGCAAAACCTAATAAAAAAAAGTATGGTACTAACATTTATTTTTCGTAACAAGGTTGTCCAATACGGTACTTCCAGTTATCGATAGCTCTAAAGATCATATGAAAATGTGTTAAACCCTCGGAAAAACTTAATATAAAAGTATGGTATCAAATTTTAATTTTCGTAACAAGGTTGTCAATACGGTACTTTCCCGTTATCAATGTATAATCAAAGCTGAAGATTGCAGAGCAAACACCGTAGACTTCATCGACTTTCTTCACCTTCGTATAATCGACAGCCAATGTTTTTTTTTTTTTTACTAAGGGATTAGTACTCAACCAGTGAGGGGGTGGGGGCAGCAGCCCCCACCCATAATACTAGGTTAGGTTAAGTAAGGTTGTTAGGTTAGGCTAATGTCTTTCCAAATCACTATCGGGGGCGTGTCTCAACATCGATCAACAGGCCTAATGGGGAAAATAGGTTTTCCCGAGATTTCTAATTAATTGCAAACACTACATATTGATGCAAATGAACAATTTCTTTTATAAAAAAACACTCTGAAAATTCGTGGTATTAAAATAACATTTTTCCCCACTTTCTCCCTTATGTTTAGCCCCATTAGTTTTCCGATGTTAAGATGTTTGGCCCATTAGTTAGTCGATTTTAAGACCTTTCTCCCCATTTCTTCGTCAATGTTTAGACCTTTCATGCTATTTAGGTGTCTATGTTTTCCCTAGCGAACGATAGTGAGCCTGTAATGTTGGAAAAACCGGCCTTCGGCCGGGACATTTTTCGGTTTAATGTTATTTTAATACAACGAATTTTGTTGATATATTTGAAGATAAATAATGAATCTATATGCTCTAAAGATGGACAATATAAAGATGATGTAATTAAATTCATACATCGATTTTATCGTGGCCTACAGGTTTCTTATACCATGTATTTAATTCCTATATGTGTCTAAATGCGCGTAAAAATGTATTACTGATCTTGAAAAAAACAAAATATCCTCTATATCGCCTACGTCGCAAGAGGCGGGTGGCTTTGTTTACATCCGCCGCGAAGAAGAAGAAGAAGCGTTGGGGAAAATTTGGTTTTTGCCCCCTACTGTTTAAATATATGACGATTTCAATAAATCTTGGGGGGTGAGGGGGGGCTTGCCCCCCCTCATACAACGTTTGCCGTTGTATCCAACGGCAAACGGTTATGGCCAAATAGTTATTTTTCGCGAGTGAAGGGACGTGTTTTTAGATTGTTGTTTAATGGGTAAATATGCATTTACGCCTATTTTCATACATCAAAACACCCTTACACAACTCTAAACTACATAAAAACAATCGAAACGCTTTTTAGTATAACTAAATAAGTTGGTCACCAATTATTTTGCAATATTTGAACACACATATGGATTTTATATGCTCTAAACATAATATGAAAATGTGTTTTAAGCCTCGGCAAAACCTAATAAAAATATATGGTACTAAAATGGAATTTTGTCGAAACATGGTTGTCAATACCTTCCTATAGACGGCACCGATTCGTACACACGCTATTTTCACCTGTCTCCCGAGGTCTGTCTACCAGCTTTTTAGTTCACTCCACCTGCCCATCTCTGTCGATAGGTTGGGTTGTTTGGTTAGGTTAATATACTAGGTTTCAGAAACAAGATTCGTAGTTGCGGTAGTATTTACGGTATCTGGACACTTCGAGCGAATTCATATTCGAGCGGAGGCGCATTTAGGTTAGGTTAGGTTAAGTTAGGTTAGGTTAGGTTAAGTTAGGTTAGGTTAGGTTAAGTTAGGTTAAGTTAAGTTAAGTTAAGTTAAGTTAAGATTAAGTTTAAGATTAAGATTAAGTTTAAGATTAAGTTTAAGATTAAGTTTAAGATTAAGTTTAAGATTAAGTTTAAGATTAAGTTTAAGTTTAAGTTTAAGTTTAAGATTAAGTTTAAGATTAAGTTTAAGATTAAGTTTAAGATTAAGATTAAGTTTAAGATTAAGATTAAGTTTAAGATTAAGATTAAGTTTAAGATTAAGATTAAGTTTAAGATTAAGATTAAGTTTAAGATTTAGATTAAGTTTAAGATTTAGATTAAGTTTAAGATTTAGATTAAGTTTAAGATTTAGATTTAGATTTAGATTTAGATTAGATTGAAGTTCCTCGCATTCGTATTTACAGATACGGCCGAATACCGGTAGGCTACTAAATGGGCGCCGGCCCAACCGCCATGTTGTATCCCACGTAGGCCTACTAGGTACTACGGACACATTGTAGGCGTTAGGTGTGGATTAGGTTTGTATCCAATGTACTAGGTCTATGTTACTGGATATTTATGATTTAAACAAGTGCTACGTTTTCGATAAATCTGGTTATATGGCTTTGCAATTAGGGAAATCATGAGCCGATTTCCGACATGTAGTTAGTCTTTTTCGATTCTCAAAATACGATCAAAGTTTTGCCAAAAAATGGCTCGGTTTTTCCAAAATTATGCTTTTTGGGGTTTGCAATTTAAGGAAACATGAGCCAAAATTCTAAATTAGGTTACTGTAATTTGTTTACTCTTAAAATTCGCAAAATCCGAGCCAAGTTTTGCCAAAACTTTGCTCGGGTTTTCCAACATTCGGGTTTTATGCCTTTGCAATTTCGGGAAACCTGAGCCAAATTTCTAAATGAGGTTACTGTCATTTTGTTGTCTACAAACTCTCAAAATCCGAGCCAGCTTTGGCCAAAACTTGGCTCGGGTTTTCGAAATATTGGGTTTTAGGCCTTAGAAATACCTTAAAACCCGAGCCAAGTTTGGCTAAAATACGTTTTTATCGCCGTTTTACGCATTTAACCCCTCATTTTCCCTGTACTTCATAGCCCTCCCCACTATCGGGTGGCGTGTCTTAAGATCGTTGTATAATGGGGAAAACGGTTTCGCCGAGGGTTGTAATTATTTCCAAACACTATATATTGACGAAAACTAACCGGGAAAAATAAAAAAATCCATGGGAAAATTGGTGACCATCTTATTTAGTTTTTCCCGATTTTTTAGCAATTTAATTACATAATCTTTAAATTGACCCTAAAGATCATAAGATAATTTGTTTTAACCCTCGGCAAAACCTAATAAAAAAGCATGGTACTAAAATGTCTTTTTCGTAACAAGGTTGTCAATACGGTACTTTCAGTCATCGATAGCTCTAAAGATCATATGAAAATGTGTTAAACCCTCGGAAATTCCTAATATAAAAGTATGGTACTAAAATTTTATTTTCGTAACAAGGTTGTCAATACGGTACTTTCCCGTTATCAATGTACAATCAAGCTGAAGATTGCAGAGTAAACACCATAGATTTCATCGACTATTCTTTCACCTTATAATCGACAGCCAATTTTTTTATTTTTTTATTAACTCCTTGCGACATAATTATATGACACGATCGCGTCATATGAATAAGTCCACCAAAAACTCATATGACGCGATCGCATCATATGGACTTATCTCTATACCTCTCTAATAAGTTTATGGCGCGATTTTGCGTCATATGAGCTCAGTAAGTCCGATAAGTTACCATACGATAAAACCGTTGGTGGCAACCTCAGCCTCCTGCGATAATTCTAACGGCCGCAGTATTGTTGTGAGTGTAGTGCGAGGCAGTGGCAATGATCCTGGGGCTCCCGCCTCCTCGGACTTACTGGAACATAATATGTCTGAGGGAGTTAAGGGATTAGTACTCAACTAGTGGGGGTGTGGGGACGGCAGCCCCCACCCATAATACTAGGTTAGGTTAGGTTAGGTGAGGTTGTTAGGTTAGGCTAATGTCTTTTCAAATCACTATCGGGGAGCGAGCGTGTCTCAACATCGATCGATAGGCCTAATGGGGAAAATAGGTTTTCCCGCGATTTCTAATTAATTACAAACACTATATATTGATGCAAATTACCAAATTTGTTTATAAAAAACACTCGGAAAATTCGTGGTATTAAAATAAAAAAAATCCCATTTTTCTACCGAAAAATGTACAAATTGATCTAGAAGGGGGATCTAATGGATTTTTTGTTTTTTTTATTTGATAGAGGTCTAGGGAGGAAACTAGAAAAATAATGAATACATGCAAAAATCGCCCAAAAAGTGAACCATCTCCCCTTAAATGAGAATGATAAATCACCAGTTATACAGTAATACATACCTTATTATCGAAAAACACAATAATGCCCCGGAAGATTCGTGAGCACGAATCTCAGACTATACTCTGTTCCACATACCCTGGAGCCACTTTTCGGAAACCCCAGTCCTTTCCCCACGAGATCTTTCAAAAACTGAATACATTGAGGCAAGAAATGGGTGATCACTGTCGAACGAACGATCTTCAACGCCACAGAAAGGTGGTTCAGTGATGCGTGCTTCCGTACCAGTAAAGCAATTAACTCTTTCACAACCACTACGTAATTGAAAATCTTGTCAAAATCCATGTATGGTATCCTGGAATATATACAGTATATGAGGAGTTTAGAAGAGCAAGGCCGCATAAGCCAATGCCCCCGTATTCTGAAACCACACTTAAGTGTTGCCGTAAACCTTCATGAATTAAATAAAACGGAACAAAATATAGTGATCTTTCTGAAACTGAATGATAGTTAGCCCTCTATCACAAATTAACACTCATTCCCATCTTTTAGAACCCAACTTAAGTGCTTCCCTAACCCTATATCGAACGAAGATAATACAACCGACTCCAAATTTGTGACAAAGGGCTAAATATCATTCTGTTTCAAACAGAGCATTATATTTTGTTTCTGTTTATCTCTTTCATGAATGTTTAGTGCAGAACTTAAGGGTGTTTTTTTTAATATGGGAGCATTGGCTTATGCGGCCTTGCTCCTCTATGCTCCTCATATACAGTCATAGACTACAGTAGATCTGGACTGGACACGAAAATAGAACTTTGCAGTAAGGGACCCAAAATCGAAAAACGAACCCCCAAGTTCGAACCTCGAAACTGCGAAAATGGGATCTTTTCGCTCTTTCGAGGTTCGAACGTGGGGGTTCGTTCTTCGATTTTGGGTCCCTTAACTGCAAAGTTCCATTTTCGTGTCCAGTCTAGACCTACTGTAATCTATGATACTGCATATATGGGTGTATTGAAACAACACTTACAGACTTCAAGTGCTAAGTACAGATTCTCTATTTATCTATCTATCTATGTGCTGAGGCCCAATCCCCATTATGGGGGTAGCCGACTCAAGACAGAGCAAGAACAGGGAAAAACTCAAAAACAACATAAAATAACGAATAAACACAGATTAAAAACACAAATTCACACACATCTAGGTCACCCAGGAGAAGACCCAGAGACAAGGGTCACCAAGGTCGCTCCAGCACTCCCCCGACCCCCGACCACCCGGAGAGGTTCCGATCTCGGCAGGCAGACATGCAGCGGAGCTAAAGCCACAAGCCCTCCCACCACACTTCCAGGCGCACCCTTCATATTAATCGTTTCCCCGGGCCAGGCGCCTGATGGACTATTATCTAGTCCAACTTGCGCCCGACTCCTTACTCCAAATGACCACGTGTTCACTCAACTATTCACAAGCATTCTCCATTCACTCCTGTCCACCACCACTTCCCCTGCCTGATCTATAGTCATTCCTCTATCATCCACAGCTTTTCTTACACAGTCTCTCCATCTCAATGGGGGTCTTCCTGCCCTTCTATGTCCCCTTGTACCTGACTCACATATTCTCTTTGTAAGCCTTTCATCTCCCATTCGTTCAACATGACCATACCAGCTCAGCACCCTTCTGTCCACTCTGGCTGACAAATGTTCCTGCTGCCCCACTCAGATTAAAAAACAAAAAAAATCACTTTATTCTATACTGAAATATAAAATAATTAAGCATTAATGATATACAGGATATACAGTAAAATAATCAGTGTCGTCCAAGCATGTGCTATAAGCCGAACACTGGCATTGGTCTCCCCCTTCATCCCCCCCCCCCCCCCACCCCCTTCTTCCCCAGCCCCCTTTCTCCCCCAATCTCCTAGTGTATACCCAGGAATGTTGAATTATAAACATAATTAGTTTTTGGGTTGACATAATGTAATTATGTTCCCTTCATAAACCATTTACAACTCAAATTATTTTCTGTTAATATCAAACATTTATGTATCTTTCTTTCAACATAGGAAACACCGAAGGTATCTTGGATGAAACAAATTACGATCTTCAAGTGGTCTGCAGATATTGCTGTAATATGTTAGTAATTATTACCAATGTTGAATGATAAATAGAACCACAAAATATGGGCATTACGAAGTTGTTGCCCAATGTTATTTAATGTATTGTACAGTCACGAGCATAAATGCTGCGACATCAACCAGATAACGTCAACTCAACATCACTAGGGGTTTATACTAAGCTGAATAAAATCGTTTGACGGTAGCTAGAATGAAATTCCGAAATAATTGTGAGTTTGAATCAAGGTTTGAATACAAAGTTTTGCAATACCTTTGGAGACAAAGGAGCGAAAATTATTTGGTTGGTGTTCAGTATTGATGCTCGTGACTGTACAGTTGTGAACATTTATTCATAATTATACAAACATATTCGAAGCGGTCTCGGGTTCAATTGAATCTCCTAACTAATTTATACTGGGTATTTGAATTTCAGAGATTCTTTTAATCAGTTCGACACTTCTAAATCGATCATAATTAATTACCACTGCTGTACAGTCACGAGCATAAATGCTGCGACATCAACCAGATAACGTCAACTCCTTCATCACTAGGGGTTTATACGAAGCTGAATAAAATCGTTTGACGGTAGCTAGCATGAAATACATAAATAATTGTGAGTTTGAATACAAAGTTTTGCAATACCTTTGGAGACAAAGGGGCGAACATTATTTGATTGGTGTCGCAGTATTTATGCTCGTGACTGTACATGGTCATTACAGTGTAATAAGAAGATTAATTGGAACAAATACTGTATAATTCCCATCAAGTGATGTAATTTAGTTTTGAAAAATTATTCGAGGCGTTTTATGAAGCTTCGGATTCCACTCGAATCTGCTCAAATATCGAATTATCGGCGTCGACATGATATCATGCCTGTTTTCCAAATATATAACCTATTATTTGTACAGTACAACTGTTACACACCAATATTGTCAGTAATAGTCGATGACGTTATAATTGAGACAATGAACAATGATTAAGGAAACTTCACTTCACACACACACACACACACACGTCTCCCTTTGTCACGCTTATTTTATTTACCTTACATAAACATGGATATGAGAGGTTTATGTGTGTGTGTTTGTATGTCTGTGTATGTCATTAATTTTCTTTAACCTCACTCTTTTATAACATGAGTGTTTGGTCAGGTATGCGTGGTCACAATTGTACAGTATGTAACATTTGGCTCCTATAACTTTTCGTATTGCTCGATGACTCTTCATTCCTGAACATAACTGTACATGCAGTATACTATCTTCATTAAATACGTAACAATTGCGCGAGAACGATCAGCCCCCAATAGAACTACGCTTCATAAACGATTGAATTACCTTCTGCTTCGTTCAGATACCCGACCCAGACATGGGCATCAGCACTATGTCCCATGACCAGAGTTACAAATGTTACATATTTTGTTTACGCTAATATGTTGCTAATAATTAGTATTTTTCTGCTAACCACATAATATCATCACCACATTCTAAGATACTTGTATTTCGTAATTACTAATGTGTGAATAGGTAAACCCATGCTTTCCCTTTAGCTAAGTCGATAATAAATAGGTTTATCATGTATTAATAATTTAGTGCTTTACTTGTAACCCTGTTATGCTGCATTTCTAAAAAGGCATTTATCTCTAAAATAACACATTTATGGGGAAAATGTGATACAACAATATATGTTAATTTTCCATTTTACAATGTGTTCGTCATAGTCTGTAACAGTTGTTTCAATACACCCTATATATATATATATATATATATATATATATATATATATATATATATATATATACGGTATATATAACGCATACGCTAATCTCGGAATATGAAGTAAATGATCGGGAATATAAAATTGTAACTGGTATTTGTGTTCTATTCGTCTCTTAATAAGAATATAAGATCTACATTGATTGACCTTCAGGATGTTTAACCATCTCACTAAAAAAGGGCACGTTGATAAGGTTGCACTGTTTTATTTCTGCGGGCCCACAAATATTAACTCTGACATTTCTTAAAAGATCAAGTATTTTCTGCGTTTTAAAGAGTCTATAAAGGTTAGGAAAACATGGAATAAGTAAACTTAGAGTTATGTTCAGTAATGTTAGTTATATCAGAGTTATTTCATTTTTTGATGTATATATTTATGTTGTTTTATTTTATGTTGTATTTATTATTAGGTCTACTGTCATGTTTCTTTGTTGTGGGAATTTGTGTGTGTATTTTTGGGTTCCAGGGCAAAAACCCAACGTGCAAAACCCCAATGGACAAAACTCCAAGTGGACAAAACCCCAGTGGACAAAACTCCAAGTGGACAATACCCCAGTGGACAAAACCTAACCCCTTATATGAAAAGTGGACAAACCACCAGTCACCCCCACCCCAGCCACCTAACCTAACTTAACCCTTTCAAGCTCCAATACGCGTTTCTGTTCTGTTTCTGGCCACTATTAGACGATTTTATTCAGATTAGTAACGGTATATGGAAGTCAAAGGGTTGATTGAGATAGTATTTACCCTTTTAATATCCACAGATACTTCCTAAGCTGCATAAATTCGTCTAATGATAGCCAAAATAAACTGCTAAAACACGTCAGAGCTTCAGAGGGTTAACAAGGATTACAGTATGTGGGTTGTGGAGTGTGAAAAATATAATGCAATCATAAAAGCGTTTTATTTTATAGTTTTTGTGTGAGACTGAGGGTTTTGGCCACTTTTGATATAAAAAGTCAATGTTCATTATTGCCTGATCTCGAGGCTGTTCCTCGAGTTAAAGGGGGATGGTCATATATATTTACATATGTATTTATCTTTTTATTATTATTTTCAGTTTCCTCCTTAGAATTTCATAAAGGGAAAAAAAAAAAAAAAAAAACGCCCCCTTGACCCCCCATTCCAGATCAATTTGTACATTTTTCGATAGAAGAATGTTCCGGCCAGAGGCCGGTTACTACAATATTACAGTCTCGCTGTCGCTCGCCAGGAAAAAAATCGACATCTAAATTGCACGAAAGGTCTTTATATTGAGAAAGAAATGGGGCGAAAGGTCTCAAAATCATTAAACTAAATTCTTAAAATCTCAAAACTTGTTGGACTAAACATGGGGGAGAAGGGGGGTCTAGAAAAACGACATACCTCCCCTTAAGAATTGACCCCTTGCGAGATTCAGGCTATAAGGAAATTAGAGGTATAGCCAGCGGGAGGTTTTTAAGCCAGAGTCAAACGAGTCCTTTTTCGAGCAGTTTTTACGGGCAATTATGGTCTGGAAGCTTACAACATTACACTTTATCAGAATTCAGCCGCCTAACATAATCTACCTTCAGTTTAGTTGCCGATACCGGTGCGAAAATGTCCCGAAATAATACGAGAATAAACTTGCTCATGAAAAATTGACGGAAAAAGTGCTCGTGTGACAGCGGCTTTAGTGTGTTCCCTAGACTTCCATCAAGCTTAAAATTACACCCCCTTGACCCCCTTTCAAGATAGATTTGTACATTTTTCGGTAGAAAAATGTCCCGGCCGAAGGCCGGTTCCTCTTAAATTACAGGCTCGTTTTCGCTCGCCAGGAAAAAATCGACACCTGAATGGCACGAAAGGTCTTAATATTGACAGAAAGGGGCGAAAGTTCTTAAAATCGCCAAACTAATGGGGCAAACGTCTTAAAATATCAAATGCAATGGGGCTAATCATAAAGGAGAAAGGGGTCAATATAAAAATTCCTCGAGTGGAAATCTCCCCTTAACATATATTACCAGCTAAAATACGCTCGTAGTACATTTACAACAAATACATAAAACCTAATTTATCATACCTGCTATATCCATCAGAAACCTATTGTATTACTGTATTATACCGCGATGTTCACGGCTCCAACTTCCTTTTAGCCTGAAACTCCCAAATGGTCCACTGCGTATGGTAGACTAAAATCATTATAATCAATTCCATTCCTACGTAAAATACCCTCAGAGGTCACGAGCTTGATCACATGGAAAATCCTTTGGTCAACCCTTTTTCGGATGTTGTTGGTCACCTTCCCATAATTGATTACTTGCGAGTTTCGTTCTACAGTGAGCCCCGCCATTAGTGAAGAAGAATTATTGGAAAAATTGTCGGTATTACATGGGGGGTCAACCACCCTAGTGGATGTGAAGCGGATGTTACAGCGCCCGAAGGAAGGTGGAGGAGGTGGGGGACTGGACCGGGACAAGGAGTCCAGTGCTCCTTCCGGTACTGATCGTGTGGCTTCCGCTACGGTGAGATTGAGGTTTCTGGGGCCTAGGCCAAAACGGATGTTACTAGGCCATGTGTCTTACCCTGTCGGCAGATTTGTCTTCCCCATGTTGAAATGTTTTAACTGCCAGTCGTTCTGCCATGGCGCCTTGTCCTGTAAAAACAAAGTGAGGTGTGCGAGATGTGGGGGCTATCACCATATGAAGGCGGGGGAGGCCAGCTGTTTCAATGACCCTCGATGTTTATTCTGTGGTGGCCCTCATCGTGTGACGGCGAAGTCCTGTCCAGTGTACCGTCAGGCTTTTGATATCCATACACAGTATCGGGATGGTGATCTTGGCCTGTCTGATATGAATGTGCAGTTGATGGAACTCAATACTCAGGGCAGAAATAAAGTGAGGGCCCCTGCTCCGACCGCTGCAGTCACGCCGCCACCCCAGGTTCCAGCTCCCCCGAATACGCGGATGTCGAGGCCTGTCCAGGTGGGGACTACGTATGCGGCAGTGATATCTCCCAATCGCTACGCCCTCTTGGAGGATGAACTGGTCGGGGTAGTCGATCCTGATGCCGGCAGATTGGATGATGATGAGTGGGCGGAAGTTCATCAGGGCTCCATTCATCCACGGCATGGCCAGTCCGGTCCACACCCCCAACCAAGGTCGCCACGCCGCAAACCAGTCCTGCCAGAACGTCTTCCGCCAGGCAGAGGGGTGGCTCGTCCTGCTAGGATCGACCTATTTGACCCTCCGGACCTTGATACCCAGTCTCCTCCCCGGGCTCTCTCACAAGCCCCTGCTGCACAGCCATGGCGTTTTGCACAGGTGCCCCCGCGAGGTGAAGCGGGGGCGGGGTCTGCTGCCTCCCGGTGCCCTGGACCTAGTCCGGATGACTCATTCATGCGGCTGTTCACGGACTTCCTGGACCTCCTGCGTGACCTGCCGTTTAAGGATGCATGTCTTCGACTCTTGCCTAGGCTTGTCTCGCTGTTTTCGCGATGATGTCTTCCACGTCTCTCCTGCAGCTTTTCTTCTGGAATGCACGGTGTGACGCACCCAGTGCGTAGCAACGCAACCTGATTGTACTCCTTGGTACTCCACTGTACCGTCACGGTGCGTGTATCGTGTACCGTGCTGGCTGCTTATATTGAGTGTGACAACGTATAACTATGTTCTTTGTATCTCTGCAAAGGTCTCGTCATGTGCTAACCAGTGGTGGGTTTTGTTTTAAGCCATGTCGAGACCTTCCATTTAATATGTAGTATCAATAGAGAAGTTGATAGATAAGACAGTGGGAATTCAGAGAGAGAGAGTGAGTTGGACTTCAGAGCGAGAGGGTAGCGGTGCGCCACGCTGCCGGGGGGGTGGTTGCCAGACGTATGGACCGGTTGGCAGCCCTGCGCTTATAGCTAGGTGCGACAGGGTTGGTAGTACATTGCCGCCTGCCTATGCTGCCTGGGCTGCCCATGTTGTCGTACAGCACATTGCCTGGAGGCTCGCTGTGTGCTCTATGACCAGGTTGCCTAGAACCTTTGAGATTCTAACATCCCTTGCCCTCTCTCCCAATTTCTCACGGTTGCACTCTTTCTCTCTGACGACATTACTCTCATTTCATTCTTCTCTCTATTTAAATGCATACCCTTCCCTTGAGGTCCTAAAGGAGTTTCAGCACTCACCTCTCGTATTACTCTTAGGACAAGCATATATTTACATGTATTAGATTTAAGGGGTTAATGTGAACAGTGATTTTCTTGATGAGGATAGTTGGTGAA
>JBAKBP010016233.1:0-52536 GCA_037953745.1 Lithodes maja
GTAACACTCAACGTTGGAGTACCACAAACTTCAATTGTCACCGCAACTCCAGCAGCCACCAACGCCCCAACGTCAACTGCCAACAATTCAACGCCTACAGTAGCCACTTCAGCTGATGTTTCCGATACTCAAGATACAAATAGTGACTCTCTTCCCCCTCAAGACAACTTCCGTGTCGTGAGGAACAACGTTTGCCCCAAGACCAAGAAACACATACCGATTACCGAGTGTCAAAACCGTTTCCAGATACTCACAGACCCAGATGACGAAGAGGAAATAGAAGAAGTCCGGCTCGTGGGAGACTCGATGATACGTGGTCAGCTCACAGAGTTTTGCGCCAGGGCACCTAAGACCAGGAAGCGTTTTTGTATCCCTGGTGGTGGTGTGGACGACGTAGTTGCAGCAGTTGACGAAGTATCAAAGCTGGCCCCTGCTAATACAATGTACGTCATCCACGTTGGATCCAACGATGTACAGCGAACCCGGTCGGAAGATTTGCTTTTAAAGTACCAGCAGCTGATCAAGTCGTTTAAGGAGAAGTCATCAAGGATCATCGTCTCAGGAATCGTCCCCCGGCTCGGTGTAGAGAGCCGATTTTACAACATAGCCACCAGCACAAATCGTTGTCTAGCAAACCTCTGCAGGAAGGAGAACGTGGGATTCGTCGACACCTGGGACAATTTCTACTACGATGACTATTTGTTTTCGGACGATGGAGTTCATCTGAACCAGGTGGGAGCAGCACGTTTTGGGCGTCTTCTCAACGATGCGGTGACGGATTTTCGGAGAAGAAATCGACTCAGCACAGGACAACCAGGAAGGAGGACCGAAGACAGCGAGGACGGCAACCTACAAAGGAATTAAATACTAATCCGTCAAGAACCGCGAATTTGGATAAAGCTCCACCAACACGACCCAAATTCAAAACCGCCAGGGATAACGACCGAGGACCGAGGACAGCCATGAATGTAAATGTAGATCCGACCAGAACCAAAAATTCGATGAAAGAACGTTCTGTTAGTTCTAAAACCGCAACTTTAAAGGTTTTCTATGCAAACGCTCGTAGCATACGCAATCAATTTTCAGATTTAGAGGAACTAGTGTTTACAGAAAATTATGATGTGATTGGCATAACAGAATCTTGGTTCAATACAGAAGATAGAGACTTTTTAGCAGAGTATTCAGTTCCCGGTTATGTAATGTTTGAGAACAGCCGAATAAATAAAAATGGAGGTGGCGTTTTATTTTATATCAAAGAAAGTCTTAACCCGACCCTCGTGTCAAAACCTCAAATTGTGAATGTCGACACATCTTTTGTGCTAATAAAGAATAATAAAGGTACAAAAATAATACTTGCATTATTATACAGACCTCCAGCTCAATCAGTGCAAACTGACCGAGAAATTTACGAACAAATTGCAGATGTAAGTAACTCACAAGATACCGTAATTTTTGGCGACTTTAATTTACCTGTGACCAAGTGGGGCGATACTCTTACTTCACACTCCGGACATGACTTGTATACGAACTTGCAAGAGAGTTCGCTTTATCAATTTGTTCGAACGCCGACCCGTGGTAATAACGTTCTTGACATTGTACTTGCAACAAAAGAAGAATTGATAGAGAATTTGAATGTTGGTGATGAATTCAGTAACAGCGACCATCGTACGATAACTTTCACTTTAAAGTTTACTAGTAACGAACCAAATAGTAGCATCGAAAAAGTCCCTAATTTCAAGAAAGCAAACTTCCATAAACTTAGAGCTATGTTTAAAGAAACTGACTGAAGCTTTTTAATTAACAATAACGACATAAATACATCTTGGAAGTTATTCGAAACCACTTACCTAAAAGCAGTGCAAGACTGCATACCATCGAAAATACGGCGTCCAGGCCATAATAATAAGCCCAAATGGTGGAATAAAGATATTTCAAACTGCCTGCTTGCTAAAAAATGTGCTAATGATAGATTAAAATCCTCACAAAATGACGAAGAACGGGTGAAATTTGTAGAGCTACGACGCAAAGCCAAAAAGTTAATTAAGCAGAGTAAAAAGACCTTAGAGTTACATATTGCGAATCAAAGTAAAACAAACCCGAAAGAATTCTATAGTTATATCAGAAAGAAAAAAGTAGTTACTTCAACTGTTGGACCGTTAGTCGATGAAAATGGAGAATACACCAAAGACGAAGTACAAATGAGTAATGCCCTCAATACCTTCTTTGCATCAGTTTTTACAACAGAAGACCTCAGTGATATCCCTACACCATCGCCGATTCAGATTGATAATTCAGATGTTCTAAGCAATATCACCGTTACAGAGAGAGAAGTATTGAATTGTTTGGATAAACTCAAGGTAAATAAAACGCCAGGACCTGATACAATCTTGCCTAGAGTTCTAAAGGAAGCTAAGGATGAGCTCTCCAAACCACTGACATTACTATTCAATAAATCCTTGCAGTCTGGAACTATGCCTGATCAGTGGAAGCTAGCCAACGTAACACCGATATTCAAAAAAGGCAGCAAATCCCTACCCAGTAACTATCGTCCAATTAGCTTAACCTCAGTTGTTTGTAAAATGCTAGAAACGGTCATACGAGACAGACTCATAAATCACTTAGAGGAAAATAACATACTTAAAGATACTCAACACGGCTTTCGTAAAAAACGTTCCTGTTTAACAAACCTCTTAGACTTCTTCCACGATATCCTCTACGATGAGAGTAAAGCTGTAGATATTATATACCTTGATTTTCAAAAGGCCTTTGACAAAGTTCCCCACAAACGTTTACTGCTAAAACTAAAAGCGCATGGAATACAAGACGGTGTGTTGAAATGGATAGAAAATTGGCTCAGCAACAGAAAGCAAAGGGTAGTCATAAACGGTAAGGCATCTAAATGGACCAATGTAAGTAGCGGGGTACCCCAGGGATCGGTACTAGGACCAATTCTCTTTCTAATTTACATCAACGACATAGATGAGGGTCTCACCTGTACAATCTCAAAATTTGCTGACGATACAAAAATTGCAAATAGCGTACTCTCAAAAGAACAAGTTGACGATATGCAACACAATCTAGATAAATTGTCATGTTGGGCCCAAATTTGGCAAATGAGTTTCAATGCGGATAAATGTAAAGTACTACATGTCGGATACCTAAATGAGAAAGCAAACTATTCGATGAATGGCACTCAGCTTAAGAATGTAAACAGAGAAACCGATCTGGGAGTAACAATATCGAGTAACCTAAAACCGAGTCAACAATGTTCAGAAGTTGTTAAGAAGGCAAACAAAATAATTGGCTTTATAGGCAGGTCATTTGAGCATAAATCCAAAGAAGTTATCCTAACCCTTTACAATTCCTTAGTCCGCCCTCTTCTGGAATACTGCGTTCAATCCTGGTGCCCTTATTACCAAAAAGATATAAACAAGCTAGAACGAGTTCAACGTAGAGTTACCAAAATTATACCTAGCCTAAAGAACAAACCATACGAAGAGCAAGAGCGTCTTAGAGAATTAAATCTATTTCCTTTAACCCAGCGTAGATTAAGAGGTGACTTAATTCAAGTGTTCAAAATCATCAAAGGCATCGACAATATGAACTGTAGTAAGTACTTCACTATCGACCAATCTAATTACACACGGGGAAACGGTTGCAAAATTATTGGTAAATCTTTTTAACTCGCATGAATCTAAGAATTTCTTCTTCAATCGAGTTGTCAACTTGTGGAATGGGCTTCCCCGAAACGTTATAGACTGCATCACCGTTGATTCATTTAAACTCCGCCTAGACAAATATCTCTCATTAAACCCGCGACTGACTGCGTTTGTAAATGAATAACTTTATTTTATCCCCCCCTCAGTTACTAACCCATCTGTCCTCTACTAACTTCCTAATCCTGCCACGGACATTAGTTCCAGGGCAGTAATTCCCTTTCCAATGTTCCCTTACCCACTCTAAACCACTGTTTGGACACTTGATCCTCAGTGTTTTGGAGGACAAGCAACCTAGAAGGGTCACTAGACCTGTTGTTGCTTGATTTCCTTTGTACTCCTTTGTACGCATCTCCTCACTAATACTCTTTATACCTAAATGTCTCCTCAGCTCACCATTTGTTGTTCTATCCTGCAGCCTGGCCCCTCACATCCATCTCACCATTCTCATATCATTATGTTCCATTCTATTGACATCCTCTACTTTAACAGCCCCTGTTTCTGAGGCATACGTCAATGCAATTCGAACACATGAGGCATACACCTTTCCCTTCAAGGGGAGAGGCATTTTTTTCATGGTCAAAATTGGCAGCAGTTCTCTGAACTTCCCCCAGCCACATTTAATTCTAGCGAAAGTGGCAGCCTCGGCCCCACCATTGTCAAAGATGGTATCTCCTAGGTAACAAAACTTTTCCACCATCTCTTCTAAAGATGTACTTTCTACCCTCTCTGGGCTTAATACTAATAAGGCGTACGGTCCGGACGTTGTTCCTCCTATTGTACTCAAAAACTGTGCTTCCGTGCTGACTCCCTGCCTAGGCAAACTCTTTCGTCTCTGTCTATCCTCTAACGTCTTCCCTTCATGCTGGAAGTTTGCTCTCATTCAACCTGTCCCAAAGAAGGATGACCGCTCTCAACCCTCCAACTATCGTCCAATTGCTCTCATCTCTTGTATTTCTAAAGTTTTTGAAACTATTCTTGCTTCCAAATTTCTTAAGCATTTCTCTTCTCATAATCTGCTCTCAGATCGCCAGTATGATTTCCTTAAAGGACGCTCTACTGGTGATCTTCTTTAATTTCTTACTAACTCTTGGTCATCCTCCTTTCGGGACTTCGGTGAGACTTTTTCTATTGCACTAGACATATCGAAAGCCTTCGATAGAGTCTGGCACAAATCTTTAATTTCTAAACTACCCTCCTTCAGTTTCTATCCCTCCATCTATGTCTTTGTCTCTTATTTCCTCTCCGGCCGTTCCATAGCTGCGGTTGTGGACAGCCATCGCTCACTTCCTCACCCTATAAACTCCGGTGTTCCTCAGGGCTCTGTCCTATCTCCTATTCTCTTTCTAATTTTTATAAATGAACTTCTCAACTGTACCTCAACTCCCATCCATTCATACGCAGACGACTCAACCTTACACTAGTCCATTAGTTTTTTCAGAACGCCCAAGCCAGCAATTCCTCAACGACAAACGTAATGAAGCCATAAAACACTTAAATTCTGATCTAACTTCTATCTCCAATTGGGTCAGAGAAAACCTTGTTACCTTTAATGCTTCCAAAACCCAATTTCTCCATCTATCTACCCGTAAGGTACTCCCTGCGGACTATCCCTTATTCTTCAACAATACAAAAATCAATCCTTCATCTTCTCTCAATATTCTTGGTGTCTCTTTTTCTTCTGCTCTCAGTTGGAAGGACCATATTACCAGTCTTGCTAAGGCAGCCTCCAAGAAGCTGGGTGTGCTCAACCGCCTTAGGGGGTTCTTTACCCCTGCACAGCTTCTTGCTCTGTACAGGGGCATAGTGCGCCCTTGTATTGAATATTGTTCACATGTGTGGGGAGGTTCCTCTCAACTGCTCTCCTAGACAAAATTGAAAGGAAGGCCTTTCGTATCATTAACTCCCGTCTACTTACCAACTCTCTGCAATCTCTCTCTCTCTTTGCCGCAATGTTGCATCTCTCTCGCTATTCTATCGCTACTATAATAATCAGTGTTCCTCAGAGGTTTCCCAGTGTATACCACCTATTACGTAGGGCACGTGGTACCCGTCTTGCAACACAATCCCACACCTTCTCTATGCAACTCTCCAACACAAGAGTGAAACATTACTCTCAGTCTTTCTTCTATTCAACAGCTGAGCTCTGGAACTCTCTCCCAGAATCAGTCTTTCCCTCTTCCTATGACTTAAATTGCTTCAAACTCTGTGTGTCCAGGCATTTTGGCTCGAACATCCCTTGATTTTGGCCCTGTCACTCTTTCAACTTTGGGGAGGCACTCGTTATAGGCAGTTCTGCCTTTTGCCTCCCTCACTCACATAGAAAAAAAAAAAAACCCAGGTCCAATGACTCATTTCCAAAATTCACAGCCACAGGATCATCATTTAACACAAGCTCTCCTTCGCACACTACGCACTCAAATTTCTCGATTTCTGAGTCATCCTTCGGCAGGGATCCTTTTTTTCTATTACAGCGCTTACTCCCATGGTGCACCCAACATGGACAGATGCTACACCGAATCGAGTTAGCGCCCACACCCTTTCCACACACTGCACGTGGGTATGCACCGCTCTTTTCCACATTGCCTCGTCTCAAACTACAATGCATAATCTTGGTTTTGTTAATATTGACTCTTAAACTCTTGCTCGCCATGCCCTCTCTCCATCTTCTGAATTTGGCCTCAGCATGTTACATATTGTCAGCTATTAGGACTAAATCGTCTGCATAAAACAGTTCCCACGGGAGTTCCTGATCTAAAATCTCTAGACAGTGCCTCTAGGACCATAATAAAGAGGGAGGCGTCTTAACACTGAACCCAGATGAACTCCAACACGGACTGTGAACTCCTCACTCAGTACACCTTTCACCCTCACCGCAGTTCACGAATCCTCATACATCTTCATTATCACACGCACCAGCCACTCTTCCACTCCTAGTTTCCTCATAGCCCACTGCACAACATCTCTAGGCACCCTGCCGAAGGCCTTCTCCAGTTCTACAAACACTAGGTAAAGATCCTTGCCTTTTAGTAAGTATCTTTCCTGTATCTGCCTGACTATGAAGATAGCATCGGTTGTACGACGTCCAGGCATATAAGCAAACTGCATATCATCAATAGAGATGCATTGCCTGATCAAACCCTCAAAGACTCTCTCACAGACCTTCATGATTTGGTCAAGCATTTCCAGGCCCCTATAATTACCTCTATCTAGCGCATCCCCTTTTCCTTTGTAAATATTTACTATTACACTATTGTGCCAATCCTCGGGGATTTTTTCATCTTTAATAATGGTGTTTATCATCTTAGTGACTAAGCTGACACCAGTCTCCCCTGAGGCTTTTATCATCTCAGCGACAATGTCAGAGCACCCTGGAGCTTTACCGTCCTTCATTTTATTGATTGCGTCGCTCACTACAGCTGCTGCTCTCAAAGGAGGGGGTCTAGTCCAGATATTGGTTTTTCGATACTAAGCTGTTCCTTATCCCATTCAAACTCTATATTTAGCAATCGTTCATAGTGTGCCTTCCATGCTTCTCTGATTCATCATCTGCATACACAATCTTCCCATTATCGTGTCTAACACACTGTTCACCTGTAATATCCCTACTATCACTTTTAACTCGCCTAGCTAGGTTGAAGATCCCATTGGGATTGTCAGTGTTACACACTTGTACGAGGACCAGGTCCTTAATGTCTTTTTTAGCATTGTAAATAACTCTTCTGGCAGGTTCGTTTAGCTGCCTGGTATTCCTCCTTACTGCTTCCCTTCTCCCATGCTTTGCAGCATCTCCTTTTCTCTTTCACAGTATGTTCTACCTCATCGTTCCACCACCAGGAGGTCTTATTCCTGGGGTGACCCTTTCTTTTCCCACAGACTTTGTCAGTGGCAGCTAGAAGGATTTGCTTAAGGAAGTTCCATTGACTATTTACATAGCTAGGCCTAGCTTCCATATTTATATTAATTTCCGCCAGTTCTCTAACTTCCTTGTTCTTCAGCAGCCACACTCTCCCTTTGGGCATGTATACCTTCTTGCACTCAGGATCTCTGTTTGAGCTCATGTCGCACACAAGTAGCTTATGCTGGGGGATACATTCTTCGCTCGGGATGACCTTTACATCCCGAACCAATTTCCAATATTTCCTGTTAACCAAGAAGTAACCTATCTGGTTACTGGACACCCCAGAGTTATATGTGACCAGATGGCTCTGTCTTTTCTTGAACTTCATGTTACATACAACCATGTTGAGTGCATCACAGGATTCCAGTATATATTTGCCTTCCAGATTCCTCCTTCCGTAACTATTTCCTCCATGTACTCCCTCGTATCTATCTGCAGATGCTCCCACGTGACCATTCAGGTCCTTTCCCAGGATTGTTATTTCATTCTCAGATAGGCCTGAAATGATACTGATGGTGTCAGTGTCAGTTTACGTTCCTTGTATTGCCCTGTTATTTCAATGTAATACATTCCCTTTCTTTAATATTTTCACTCTAGTATTATAATTTTAGTTTTTCTTATTACGTCCAATATGTATTTCACATATTTCTATCTACTAGTTTTCCTTTGGTAATATAGGCTTTGCTTCTTTCATCAATGTTTGCTTCTTTTTCACCCTCTCTGAATCTTTTCATATCTTCTTTTATATCGCCCATTATCTGTCTCGCCTCTACATTAGTGATAACTGGGGTCAGACGAATATGATCTCGTTTCTTAGCCTTCTACCTCATATTTATAAATATGATCCCTTCCCTCTTCAGATATATCCCATTCTCCCTCACCGAGTTTTCTAACCACCATTACCCAGAGAGCTCCATCACACTTGTCTAATCCTCGATGGCTTCCACTTTCTTACACCTAATTATGGATCTGTATTATTCTTTACTATTGGAATGAATCGTTTACCAGAAGTTTTACTGCTGGATCACCTCTTTAGGAATAACTGGTCCGTATAACTCTTATCCACAAAGTTCCTCACACACCTTCATTCTCATTAATAGGACTCCCCTCTATATTGACTATTGTTACTTTTACTGAGACCCCTTATTCTGTGTAATCCACATTTTCTGTGATGCCAAGTTTCAGCCGCGTATCGGAACAACTTAAAACGCTGTTAAAATGTCTACCAAAGCTGATAACTTTCTTAGATCTTTAACTTTATAGGTAGGTTGTCTAACTGATCGGTTTGAATGACACGCTACACATCACCATTCCTCACCAACCTCATCCTTCCCTTCCATCCAATATAACTTTACCCCTTTACATCACAACCAACTTCAACCTTCCCTCCATCTGGGTGACACAGTTGTTCTGTCTCTTCCCAACTTCATTCCATGACAGATCACATTTATCTTGCTATTTTCTCAATTTATTCCCCAGGTCTAGTAATATATTCGAACGTTGCTACCTTTCTTGAGTCCTCCCCTATCGTCTCTACTTTTCTCTTCTCCGTTGTATTATTATTATTATTATATGAGATGCCGAAGTCTCCAACCAGGGTGCAGAAACACCATCAAGATCAATCCACACAAAACACCCGGAGGCACTGGAGAGAGACTATGGCAACTTAGGAAAAAATAAAAACATACACTGTATACTGTACTGTACATATACACATATTAAACACAGATAACATATTATGCAGTGGAGGATATCAAGCTTAAATATAATACAATAACATAGACTAAAATAAGTTTAAAAATTAGAATTAATGCTGCAAAAAAGCATTAACTCTAGACTTAAAAATGGAGATATTAGCTGAATTGACTAGCTCATTTGGCAACTTATTCCACAAGTCAACCATGGCCGGCACAAAACACCGTGAAAACTGTGTAGTAGAAAAATTAACACGGCTCATGGCAAGATAAATAAGATTGCTTGTGAAACTAGTTGCACGAGCCCGGACATAGGGCCCAGGCAGAACCCCATGTAAGGGATGCTGAGGGTTGTTAAAAACTTTAAATAAAAGACTAAGGGCACCAACTTTACGTCGATGACACAGATCAAGAGACAAATTAGGTAGAATAAAACTGATGGAATTTAGCGACCTGTCAAGCAACTTGAGATGGCAGTCAGCTGCTGACAACCAGACAGGTGAGCAGTACTCGAAATGTGGCAAAATAAAAGCATAAAAAGACTTGATAACTGTGGCGTCACAAGCAAATGTTTTATAAACCTTGCGAAGCAGACCAATTTTTGGGGAAATGGAAGAGGAGAAAGAACGAATATGCTTTTCAAAAGTAAGTTTGGGATCAAGAGTAACTCCTAACAAACGCAGAGTATCCACATTCTCAATTTGCTCGCCAGAAACTTGTAGATAAGGATGGGGAGGATCCAAGGTACGAGATCTGCTGATGATAATGGAGTGTGTTTTACTAGCATTAAGTTTCATGCCCCAAAGTTCACACCATGATGTAATTTATATATGTAATATAATATATATATATAATATAGACCCAGGTCTAGTAATATATATATGTAATATAATATATATATATATAATATAGACCCAGGTCTAGTAATATATATATGTAATATAATATATATATATAATATAGACCCAGGTCTAGTAATATATATATGTAATATAATATATATATATAATATAGACCCAGGTCTATATTATATTCGAACGTTGCTACCTTTCTTGAGTCCTCCCCTATCGTCTCTACTTTTCTCTTCTCCGTTGTATCATTCCTTCTATTCTAATAGTCATAGTATATTTATCTATTCCAGCTTCCTCAGCAGTACTGTGAAGGGATAATCCTATATCCACCGCCACCACCTCTTCCTCAACGTTTATCATCCTCTTGCTAAATAAACTGTCCTTTCTCCACCTGTCTCTTCTTCTCACCCTGCTACTCTCAACATCCCATTTCTTCATGTCATATATATGTCCACTGTCCAGTTTTATCATAGCATATATTTGTAGTCTTATACTTTTTCTTACTCCTATTACATTTCCTGCTCTGTGTTTCCTTTGGTATCTTTGGTTATATAATTACGTTCAATCCATCAGTACAAACCACAACACTTTGGGGAACATTATGGTCGAGGCAGGGGACACTCTGTGACAACACTACAAATTATATTATGTAGTAAAATTCAAGATCAGACAGAAAGTTAGGCTAATTATATATTTGTTTCCCCATAGGTGGAGCAGCATCAACACGTCAGGCAGAAACTGTAAGTAAAGCCTTGTGTGTTTGATTTCAGTATTTCTCGTTGAGCCTTTGTTTTTGTTCATGCAATTATCCTGGTACTATTCGCATTGTGTTGATATAGTATTCAAAGTAATTACTTAGCACCTAACAGAACGTACACTGTTCGCATGGTTGTCGTGAGCTTTTCACTTACTCTTATGAGTGTTTTATCTTACATTTAAGTCAATATGGGCAGGATTTATCAGATCGTGTGTGTGTATGTGTGTGTGTTTAAAGGTACAACATTGACTTTGTTTGATCTAGATAGTTTTATTTAGGTTTACTCGTAAGCATGCACAATTAACGTTTGTACCGATAAACACACCGTCACTTGGTTGTGTGGGTGTGTGTGTGTGTGCGTGCGTATGTGGGTGTTGTGGTAGAGTACAAAGGAGTACAAAGGAAATCAAGCAACAACAGTACTAGTGACCCTTCTAGGTTGCTTGTCCTCCAAAACACTGAGGATCAAGTGTCCAAACAGTGGTTTAGAGTGGGTAAGGGAACATTGGAAAGGGAACTACTGCCCTGGAACTAATGTCCGTGGCAGGACTAGGAAGTTAGTAGGGGACATATGGGTTAGTAACTGAGGGGAGGATAAAATAAAGTTATTCATTTACAAACGCAGTCAGTCGTGGGTTTGATGCGAGATATTTGTCTAGCGGAGTTTAAATGATTCAACGGTGCTGCAGTCTATAACGTCTCGGGGAAGCCCATTCCACAAGTTGACAACTCGATTGAAGAAGAAATTCTTAGATTCGTGCGAGTTAAAAGATTTACCAATAATTTTGCAACCGTTTCCCCGCGTGTAGTTAGATTGGTCGATAGTGAAGTACTTACTACAGTTCATATTGTCGATGCCTTTCATGATTTTGAACACTTGAATTAAGTCACCTCTTAATCTGCGCTGGGTTAAAGGAAATATATTTAATTCTCGAAGACGCTCGCTCTTCGTATGGTTTGTTCTTTAGGCTAGGTATCATTTTGGTAACTCTACGTTGAACTCGTTCTAGCTTGTTTATATCTTTTTGGTAATAAGGGCACCAGCATTGAACGCAGTATTCCAGAAGAGGGCGGAAGGAATTGTAAAGGGTTAGGATAACGTCTTTGGATTTATGCTCAAATGACCTGCCTATAAAGCCAATTATTTTGTGTGCCTTCTTAACAACTTCTGAACATAGTTGACTCGGTTTTAGGTTACTCGATATTGTTACTCCCAGATCGGTTTCTCTGTTTACATTCTTAAGCTGAGTGCCATTCATCGAATAGTTTGCTTTCTCATTTAGTTATCCGATATGTAGTACTTTACATTTATCCGCATTGAAACTCATTTGCCAAATTTGGAGGGGATAGGACTACTGTATAAGCCATAAGTGTGTTTGTTTGTACAGTACTGAATATATTGTTGTTTGTGGGCGGGTGGGTGTTGGTGGGTGGTTGTGAGAATGGTTGTCTTTGAGATATAATATTGTCTGTTAGCTGGGTGTGTGTTGTTTACTGTCCAGGATATATATTATTGTGTGTGGAGGTGATGCTGCATATATGAGAGAGTCTTGTCTGTATATCTAACTTCTGGTATATGCAGTGTGTGTGAGAACTCCAGTCACACTTACCAATAACTATAGTAAATAACGATAGCTCAACCTTATGATGTAGTGTACTAACGATGTGAGTCCATTCCAGTTCATTTATAACCAGTATCTACTGTATGTCCTTGTACATTTGAGTTGCATTATAGTTCATATTATACTCCATTACAATTATCACCTCTCGTACCATTTTTCTGGTTTCTTTTCTGTATTAATGTTTTGAAGAGAGCTACTTTCTTGTTCAGTTTCTCATTTTACTCAGTCTGTCTTTTTCTTTGATCGTTCAGCCGTATACATACTGTATTATAGGCTACATAGGTATTTTAGTTTAGCTTATTCTGGACAGTATAGTTTCAAAATGTATAAGTTTGTTTATTATATATCTCTTAATTAGATGTTTTACTTACCCTTCTACAGTACATCCCGCTTTCTCATTTATTTATTTGTTGTGTTCCTCTCTCACCTTTGTTTTTGTTTGTGCTGTCTTTCTCTACTTTATTCCCTCTCTTCCAACAATGGTTCAGTCGTCTTGAACTCCTCCCTCCACCTCCTTCCTCTTCAAGTGCCCTGTTTACTCCTCCTCCTTTGCTCTTGCTCCTCTGAGAGATGACACCGATGCAATTTTACTGGTTTCTGCTTGGTCGTCATCGCTTTCTTCTGGGTTGTATTTGTATTAAGTTTCTTTGTATTATTTTAAAAATTATATTGTTTTGTTTTCAATTTGTATGGTGGATGTTTTTCTGTAGTAATGGCATGTATGTATATTCTCCTTCCTATCGTTCCTCTTCCTTTAATGTTCTTCCCCTCTCCTCTCCCCCTCTCTCCCCCCCCCCCCCCCCCTGTTTCCGTTCAGTGATAACCGTCCCTCACCGAGATTATCTTAAAACATTGCCCTCTTGGGAGACAAGGCCATCTTATTATCTCCGAAAGTTGGGGATATTACACGGTCATGGATGTGTGTCTGTCTGTGTGTCTGGGACTCTTACACACTTTAGAATGTTTTTGGTTAGTATTTTATCATGTTCAGTAATATTGTAGGTACAGGTGCCCTCATTAGTTTAGTTCCTCTCTGTGATCTTATACATGGCATTATAATGCACATGATTGAATTACGAGTATAGTTTCTTATGTATTGGTTAATTAATCTGATTAGTCAACTGATAATTAAATGAAACCACATCCGCAATTGATTCATACTAATCTTACTCTCGTACAACAGATCACAACGAGGAACAGAACTTATGTGGGCAACTGTACATAGGATTGATTAACTTTTGGTTAGTTATTGTTGTTTACACCCTCACCATTAACCTCCTGTGTCTGTTGAAATGAAGACTTAACATGTCTTTATGGTATAAATATTTGTTCACCATTAATGAAAACCACACATGCTTCATACTGTCTATTCAAGGTGTTTACTAGCGACTGTAGGTATTTCCGATCACCCTTCCTTTCCCAATAGATTATAATAGGATGTTGTACAGTACATCATTGTGTAGTTTATATTCAAGGTGTTTACTAGCGACTGTAGGTATTTCCGATCACCCTTCCTTTCCCAATAGATTATAATAGGATGTTGTACAGTACATCATTGTGTAGTTTATATTCAAGATGTTTACTAGCGACTGTAGGTATTTCCGATCACCCTTCCTTTCCCAATACATTATAATAGGATGTTGTACAGTACATCATTGTGTAGTTTATATTCAAGGTGTTTACTAGCGACTGTAGGTATTTCCGATCACCCTCCCTTTCCCAATAGATTATAATAGGATGTTGTACAGTACATCATTGTGTAGTTTATATTCAAGTAAAGGTCTTACCTTAACCTATATACTAAGCACATAGGTTAACTTATTTATGTGCATATACAGTATAGATGAAATTTATATAAAGATACACACAGACAGATAAATGAACAGAAAATAATCCTTTTCATGTATAATACCCAGGTTAACCCCTACTGTACCATGGCATAGTAGATAAAAGTGTACCCTCCAATACCAGACTTGTTGCCATAATCAACGAAACATCCTCTCAGCTCAAGAGTTGGTGGGTGACTGAGCCAGCCGGCCCGCAGTAGCTCAGAGGGACCATGAGAAGTGTTGCCAACTATTCACAGCATTGTGTCCAAGTCATGTTAGCAGCTCCAGCGACTTATTAGCAGAACTAGCAGAGCGGGTGAGAGCAGTCGCTGGTGTTATTGACACACTTTTTTACTGACGGCTGAATGACGTCGCTGCTACAGTAGGGGTTAACATTCTCGTAAAGTGTTTGTGATTTTAAAATCCTCGGTAAGGAGTTGTGATTTTAACATTCTTGTCAAGTGTTCATGACTTTTACATTCTCATAAAGTGCTCATGCCTAAAATTCTCAAAGTGCTCATGACTATAACATTCTCAAAAAGTACTCATAATTTTATCATTCTCGCAGTGGTCGTGACTTTAGGCATTCTCGGAAAGTGGTCGTGACTAACATTCTCGTAAAATGATCGTCATTTTAACATTCTCGTAAAGTGATCGTCACTTTGACATTCTCGTAAAGTGACCGTCACTTTCAGGTCTCCTCGTCAAATCAGAACAAAAACTATTATATATATATGTATTTTACAATGTTCAAGTAACAAGGATAGCATTTATTGAATACAAGCAATAGTCAAATTTATTTGCGTTGTTCCTATTTTAATGAAGATACACTGATAATGTAGTATTTCATTAGGACAGCCAAACCAGATGAAGCTGAGTGTGCTGTGTTTAATAGACATAAATAGGAGGGGGGGGGGGAATAAATAAGGTAAGACAATATATGGTAAACAAAACCTGTAAACAGTGAAGGAGAAAGAACATCTGTTGTAGTGTATTCCAAGTGTCATATACTCTACTATAGTCTGTTTATTTTCATCTGACGGTAAGTTATCATGTCTCCACCTTGATTACTCGGCTATTATTAAGATTGTGTAGCAATGTATGTTGATAATAACGAACACTTTGCAAATATATTAGAGACACATTAGTGTCTTATATTTCAATTAAGTATGGATAAATCAGTTGATAAGGGATGTATTTACCGTCAGTTGGTATTAAACTGGCTATAGTACCAAACCAACCAATTGCCGACAAAACTTGTACAACACTGTTCCGTTTCGGTCAACAAAAATATGTAGTCAACAGAGGCTGCTAATTGGATCTCCATTCAATGGTATTTTACCACACATATTTTCGATTCACAAAATTCAATAGGTGAGAGAATTTATCCCACGTGCATTAATGTTTCATTTATTTTATTATTATTATTCCGTGTGTGTGTAATCAGTTATTGTAGGCAGGTTGTATGAACACTGCCCTATCTCGTTTTTGTTTACAAGTCCGCATACTCCACATATATCTTCCTCAAAAGGCCTACCTATTCACAAACCTTCCTCGTATTATCACCCCGCTGTTTCCATTAATCCACTTAACCAACACCTTCACAAATAAGAACCACTTGTATATTCAGCCACCACTCTCTTCCATGTACAAACAACCATTTCCATTCAACAACCACTACTCCATTTATCAACCATCGTATCCATTACTCACACCGACCATTCTCTCCCCCATACCCCCCAAACATATTTCCATTAACGACCCACCTTAAGAGACGTGAACCAGGGAGAGAGGGAGGGAAGTAGGGAAGGGTTGATGTGGAACTTATGTGATAGTAATGTCACCCTCCCCCTCATCACTCAGTAAGCCCAGAGAGATAGTAAGGTTGTATGTTATGGGGCTGTAATTGGTTGGTCCAGGCTCCTACACTATCACCACTTCCATTCGTATATTGTGCAACCTCACCAACCTCACCAATAAAGTCCACTTTTTACAACACCACGATCATGAAAAAAGACACCCAGGAATGTTAAATGTACGAGAACCAAACTTATGCTAACCCAAATAAAATCTTCCCCGGGCTTAAGATAATCATCTGGTCCTGGAGTGAGTGATGGTGGTGGAACACGGCCGCTTGTAGTGAAAAGTTTGAAGTATAATGGTAAATGGTGTAGAAATATTGGGGAGTAGGCCAAACTTTATTTCTCGGTTATGGTTCATCAGGGGTTTGGATGGAAAGAGGGAGGGAGGGAGAAGAGGAGTATGCTGTAAGGAAAGGAAATGATGGAAACTTTACACAGAAAATCAATTAGGGAAGGAGGGGAACTGTAAGGAATAGTGTGTAAGGAAGGAGAGAGAGAGAGAGATCTAGGACCTGGGAGTCTTTTGTTGGGGACCCCAAATGGGCCTTGGTCTCTGGGTCTTCTCCTGGAATACATAGATGTGTGTGATTGTTTAATATTTATCTATTTATTTATTACTTTATTATTTTTATTATTATTATTATTATTTATATATTTTTTGTTTTGCTTCTGATCGAGCGCTGTCTGGATTCGGCCATCCCCAGCTATGAGGTGTGTGCCTGAGTATATACATACATTATTAGTGATAAAAAGAGCAACGCGATAGAGAAGGCAGTGATGCTAACATTGCAAATGTTTGAGATAGGAAAGGAAATTGTGGAGATACTAAACATAATCAGATAATCAAAGAAAATCGTGAAAATAGGAAGGACATCGGCTGGTCACAGTGAGGCAGGAGAGGCGACGTAACTTATGCCGCCGACTGTGTTATGACTATTACTAAACCTGCAACTAACTCTCACTAACTCTCTCTCTCTCTCTCGTGTTCCCAGTGTTTCTCACTCACATTGTCTTCCCACTGTTATATTGTGTGGTCCAAGGATTCCCCCCACAGGCTGCGTGTTCCTTCCTCAGGCATACTATTGTTGTTGTTTATAACCAACATCAATAACATACTGTTGGTTCTCTCCCATTGTCTGTCCTTGTTGTTTTCCCTTGTCTTTTGATCAGTCATCAGCTTTGTTTTGTTTCATTAGTTTAATTATTTCATTTCGGTGACGCCTTTCTTAATTTCATTCAGGCTATGTTTGGACGATTTAATTAAACATTTAATTTAACATTTCCACCACCATTACCACAGCCCACTTATTCCATCAACACTATCACCTTCTTTCGTACTATTCTCTAACACCACAACTACTCCCACCGCCATCTTCTCTATAACTACTCCCGCTAACATTTCCACCACCATTATCACTGGCCACTTACTCCACCATCACCACCTTTACCATCCTTCACCACCAATTTACAACCCCTACCCCCATCCCATTCTTTACCACCCTCCACCACCATCACCACTCCCACTATCCCTGCTAAGAAAATGGAAAAGAAAAGTTGCTATCATTGCACCCACGTAATCCTTTCCATTTTTCATCCCGCACTCGTTCCAGGCCAGATTCGTGAGCTGTATCGTGCAAGGTGAAAGAAAGAAGTGTGATGAGAGAGAGAGCGAGAGAGAGAGAGAGTTGAAGTTATAGTGTGTATACAATATATGCATGCGTATCATAGTGTACTTATTGTATATAGTATGTGCGTGCTTCTACGTGTGTTCACTATATTTACCTTTACACTGGGGACCTCAATCTAGTCCGTTTATTCACACCGGGTTATAGATGAGACATTCCTAATTAATGGTAACAATATACCGTAGTCACAGTACACAATGAAACGTTATTTGCACTTCGAACTAATATTTAAATGTTACCATATCTGTATCTTACTTTGGATTTCACTCTTAATCCTCCTATTGTTGTACATAATTATATACTTTTATTTTTCCTTAGAGTTATAATTTAGACTTTCATTCCTTCTAATCTTTTAGTTTTGTGATGTATCTGTGATGTCACCCACCACACGATTCAGGGATTATTAAAGTGAAAAATGACTAATTGGCTATGAATTTAATGTGTTTTACTAGTACATGTATTGTATATAATTATACAGTATATTTTTCATGTATTCTCTTTTGTATAGGCCTACCTTTGCAACTCTCCAACCCAAGAGTGAAACGATATTCTCAATCTTTCTTCTATTCAACAGTTGAACTTTGGAAATCTCCCAGAATCAGGCTTTCCCTCTTCCGATGACTTAAATTGCTTTAAACTCTGTGTGTCCAGGCATTTTGGCTCGAACGTCCATTGATTTTGGCCCTTTTGGCCTCTTTTAACTCTGGGGGAGGCACTCGTCACAGGCAGTTCTGCCGTTGTCTCCCTCACTCACAGACAAAAAAAAAAAAAAAATCTTCAC
This sequence comes from Lithodes maja, assembly GCA_037953745.1. NCBI lineage: Eukaryota > Metazoa > Arthropoda > Malacostraca > Decapoda > Lithodidae > Lithodes > Lithodes maja. The sequence continues at coordinate 18,699 of JBAKBP010016233.1, forward strand.
TAATACCTTTGTTTTACCTTATGTTCCGTTTGCCCTGCTTGTGATTAGTTTGTCTTTCCTCTCTGCCTCCTACAATATTCTCCCGTCTTCTCTCACGCTGAATATATCAACCTTCCTCCCTACATACCAAAGTGTTGCTACACAGATTTACTTTTTCCACAACACAGTACCAGTATCGCCAGACCTTCTAGTTGTACATTTGTTCTCTTCTATTCCTGCATTTTGTTCAGTTTTCTCTGTTTGTATTAATATTATTATAATTATTATAATTATTATTATTATTTTGTTCTCTTATTTCAGCAAGTCTGTTTTCTCCATTGTCTCTCCTCTCCTCACCCGTATTTGTTTTATTACTTTTTATCATATGATTTCCTTCTATAATCTATCTCTTATTCATTATGAACTTCTTCACACTCATATCCTTCTATCAATGTTTATATTGTTTTCCATGGCATCGCTTTGTTTTCCTTCTCTCTTTATATAATCTTCCTTCTTCAACATATCTCATATCCTTCAGCTTTACTATCATCTCCCTCTCCCTGTGTAGTACCACCAACATCACCCAACAAGCGCCATCACTCACCATACTTCACCTTTCCCCTTGCCTACCAGTATTTTCGCCTCCAAGTCTTTTCGCCCTCACAAGCGAGATTTTTGTGCTCAGAATTTCAACCGATTAGGATAGGTTAACTTAGGGTAGGCTAATTATTAAGATACAATTTGGTCAAGTTTTGTCATACTATCCCAAGTTACCTTTATTGTCTTATGTTGGCCTATGCTCAGATAACATTAAAAGAGTTAAGTTAGATTACCTTAGTATATCTTAGACGAGGCAGAACACTTGGTTGGGTGTGGAAAATTCGACTTAAAATGTAGGCAAAATCAATGTGGGCGAAAGTGTTTGAGTTAAAACACCAAAAGCCCAATATTGCAGCCGACACTGTTTCTCAGCTGTGACTGGCCATGTCAAGATGAAATATTTCTGTTATTTCTGAGTTCTTGGCGTTGTTTGGGGAAGGGCCAGACCAGATGGCTGGAGTAAAATATGAAAGTAGAGTAATTGGACAGAGGAAGAACAAGCGAAGAAGTGAGAAGTACAGTAGAAGACTGAAAGTTCTCGGGCTCAACCAAGTGGCTTCATTATTTGGAAATTGTAGTCTGGTAATAATATGTTCATTTACTGAGTTCCTGCGAGTTAGTTTGTCTGATATACTGTACAATGCTTGGGGTATATTGTATTTGGAAGTTGTTTTGTTTTGTGTTCCTGAAGGACTTGGGGATCATAGTGTTTGTCATTGTGTTTATGAGTTCAGTAATGTTGCGGTTTGGTTTTATTGTAAGTGCATTTTTGTGTATATATTTCTACGGTGCATTAAATGTGTACGATATATACAGTATGTACCATTATTTATGCAATGAATAAGATATGTAACTATCTACTTAGTAATGTATGTATGTATGTACAGTATGTATGTATATACTCAGGCACATACCCCATAGCTGGGGGTGGCCGACTTGAGACAGAGCCCGAATAGAGACAATACAACACAACATAAAATAACAAAATATAAATTCACACACATCTAGGTCGCCGAGGAGAAGACCCAGAGACCAAGGATCACTAAGGGCCTCCAGCACTCCCACGGGCACAGACATTCCGGAGAGGTTACGGTCTCAGCAGGCAGACACGCAGCGGAGTACAGCACAATGCTCGTCCACCTCACATCCAGGCATGACGCTTCATTTACACCGGCTCCCCAGACCAGGAGCCTGACGGACTATTATCTAGTTCAATTGGCGCCTGACCGCCTCTCCCAACGACCGCGTTATCACTCACCCATTCACAAGCATTCTCCATTCATTCATCTACTTAGTAAAACTTAATAATATTCTTTGAGGTAGCCATTGAATATTAATGAAAGCAAGATACTATATAATGCGCATTACTTTAAATAACATAATATAAATAAAGTACAGTGGAAAGAGAATGAGATCTTGAGTGCTTTGGGTGGGTAGAGAGTTATTGTGTGTAGTGTTGGTGGATAATCAGTAATGTAGTGTTGGTGGATAATCAGTGATGTAGTGTTGGTGGATAATCAGTGATGTAGTGTTGGTGGATAATCAGTGATGTAGTGTTGGTGGATAATCAGTGATGTAGTGTTGGTGGATAATCAGTGATGTACTGTTGGTGGATAATCAGTGATGTAGTGTTGGTGGATAATCAGTGATGTGTAGTGTTGGTGGATAATCAGTGATGTAGTGTTGGTGGAGAATCAGTGATGTGATTTTTTTTTTTTTTTTTTTTTTCTATATTCCAACTTACTTCCTCTCGGGCATTGGCTGAGAGCCTTAACATTCACCGCTTTACAATGAACAGTGAAGCCTGTGTGGTCTTGTTCCAGTCTAGGGAGTGAGACATGTGAAGCACGTAGAGTACAACGAGCACCTGTCATCTTGCCTTCACATGAGGCACGGTGCTCACTCATGGCCCGAAACGACCCCATCTCTGAAGCCACCTCGTTCCTGTGCTTCACTGTCTCACCCACTACACTCGGACTCTTACACACACACAACGCCACCTGTTGAGCAGATAACTCACCAGGCATTGCACCCCTATAGCATATTTTGAATATGGGAATATTCATACAGTGCTATTCAATCAGGGAACAATGAGGGTATTTTATTGACGTTTCGGTGGGCTTGTGGTAATGCACTGATACCAGGTACAGCACAAATTCCATCCCAATAATATCTTCCCATTGATACATCGGGATTTGAACCGGGACCTTTGGATTACCAGGCCAGTGGCAAGACTACTCCATGGTACTTTGAGTGGACAGACAGTGATTGTGTGTAGTGTTGGTGGATAATCAGTGATGTGATGGCATAGGGATGTGATTATGGGTACTTTGAGTGGACAGACAGTGATTGTGTGTAGTGTTGGAGGATAATCAGTGATGTGATGGCATAGGGATGTGATTATGGATACTTTGAGTGGACAGACAGTGATTGTGTGTAGTGTTAGTGGATAATCAGTGATGTGAGATCATAGTGAGTGATTATGGGTACTTAGAGTGGACAGACAGTGATTGTGTGTAGTGTTGGTGGATAATCAGTGATGTGATGGCATAGGGAGTGATTATGGGTACTTTGGGTGGACAGACAGTGATTGTGTGTAGTGTTGGTGGATAATCAGTGATGTGATGGCATAGGGATGTGATTATGGGTACTTTGAGTGGACAGACAGTGATTGTGTGTAGTGTTGGTGGATAATCAGTGATGTGAGGGCATAGTGAGTGATTATGGGTACTTTGGGTGGACAGACAGTGATTGTGTGTAGTGTTGGTGGATAATCAGTGATGTGAGAGCATAGTGAGTGGTTATGGGTACTTTGGGTGAATGATGAGTGATCGTGGGAGGTATGGATAGATATAGGGCTTGACACTGTGGCAGTCTAGAGTGAGGAGGAAGACATAATAAATTATGTCTACATTCCACATTTCAGTTCAGTATCCAAAACAGTATGGTGACAATTCAAAACAGTTGTATCCATCCACCACCTCTGATCCCCAACAACACAAACATTAATTTCAACAATAAAGTCTACTGTATTATTCATAGACCTCCATGGTCCCCAGTAGGTAAATATATTCATTATAGTTTATTTATGTTCCCTATACAGTATACTGTAATCGATGTAATATAATTTGAATGATTGTCTTTGTGTTCTCAATATTTTGTGTTAATTATTTCCCTTTGAAAATAATGGCATGATTTTCTCCATGAACGTGTAGCTTTATGAAAATGTTTATGTAAATGACCGAGCTGGAACGCAAAGGTAAACAAAGCCATAATGCTGGACTGAAAATTATATGTGTGTTTTTAATTTTGATTTGCATTTTGGAAATGGTTATATGCTGGTTGGAATACAACTAGAAAACGACTGTGCATGTTTGTGTGTAGGTATGTATGGATGGATGATGGTTGGTTGGTATGTGTGTTCATTTGTGTGTGTGTGTGTGTGTGTGTGTGTGTGAGAGAGAGAGATAAAGAGACCGAGATAGAGAGAGCTAGATAGAGAGAGAGAGAGTATTTGTGTGTATACAGTAGGCCCATGTGAGCGTAGTGAATGGTGTAAATATACCAATAGGTATCTAACTATTATTTTTGTGCTACTAAATCATATGCAAGGAAAACATCACAACCATATACATGTTAAATGCTCGTAACAGTAATGGAACCCTGGATAGGTAATGCTCGAAATCATGATTGTTCAGGTAATATTGTTGCATCTTTGCACTGATGACTTTGACTTTCAAATATCTCACAAACCGGAAGACCTAGCATCATTTTCAATATTTCTAAAGGTAATTCAACGATCCCTTAATATTTTGTTAGTCTATTGTGGAAATTGGAAAATTAAATAGTATTTTTTTACGAATATATAAAACAAATAACAAGTGTTATAGTTAGCCTCACATAAAAATACAAAACAAAAAATACTCAAGTAGTACTGAGGTGGTTGAATTACTGGGGTTGTGGACGGCAATGGAGTACAAAGGAAATCAAGCAACAACATATCTTGTGACCCTTCTAGGCTGCTTGTCCTCCAAAACACTGAGGATCAAGTGTCCAAACAGTGGTTTAGAGTGGGTATGGGAACATTGGAAAGGGAACTAATGTCCGTGGCAGGAGTCTGCAATGGTGGGGCTGCATGGTGTGTGAGTGGCAACAATGTAGTCCCCATAAGCTGAGAGACCTATGAAGTTGCAAAAAGGGTTTAGATTTCGACCCCATAAAAATATGCCCCATTTTAACAAATTAATTGAGGTACACTCGGATACCATAGTCGCTAGCCCACTCATAAGAATTTGTGGATCCCCAATGTTTTTCTTTATGCAATTATAACTGTGGAGTGATTTTTGGATAGAACTTGCTTTTCAATAAATAGTATGCATAGTTTTGTAGTTGATGCATAGACAATTAAATTCATAAGTTCGTTTTCAGAGATATACTTCCATAATTAGAAATAGGTGAAGTCCACAAATATTTATGAGACTATGGTATCCGACTGTACCTAAATATACATGGAATCAAATCAAAATCAACACAGTGCTTCCCCCATACTCCTATTGTAATACCCAAGTGTAATAATCAACACAGTGCTTCCCACATACTCCTATTGTAATACCCAAGTGTAATAATCAACACAGTGCTTCCCACATACTCCTATTGTAATACCCAAGTGTAATAATCAACACAGTGCTTCCCACATACTCCTATTGTAATACCCAAGTGTAATAATCAACACAGTGCTTCCCACATACTCCTATTGTAATACCCAAGTGTAATAATCAACACAGTGCTTCCCACATACTCCTATTGTAATACCCAAGTGTAATAATCAACACAGTGCTTCCCACATACTCCTATTGTAATACCCAAGTGTAATAATCAACACAGTGCTTCCCACATACTCCTATTGTAATACCCAAGTGTAATAATCAACACAGTGCTTCCCACATACTCCTATTGTAATACCCAAGTGTAATAATCGAGAGCTGAGTAATATAAATACTACCAACAAAATATTATATGGAGTTAACTGAATTTTTTTTATGAAATGAGGCAACATTTCTTCACCCACACAATATGGCAATATCAGACACTCAAGCCTGCGTGAGCTTGTTCACCTATCATCTGGCTACGGTTGGGTACTGGGAAATATATAGGAGAGAGAGAGAGAGAGAGAGTTGGAGGGGGTGGGGGGTCGTCAACGATGTCTGGGTATTGGGGATGCGTTTGCTTTATGGAAACCCTTTGATAATTGGAGCTTGAGGATGGAGGAAAGGTGTCTGTAGTGGTGGTGGTCGGAGGGGTTGAGAGGACCGTTTGGGGGGTTGTAGGTGTATGTGGACTAAAGGTGGCGATGTGTACATTGTTTGAGGGAAGTACGTGTGCGTATGTGTGTGTGGGGGGGGGGGAGGGAATGGGGATCGTCCCTGGCAAGATGTGATACCGCTTATCTTGCCAAGTTTGATTATCTGGTGTAGAAACTTTGTTAATTTGTTAGAGGGCAGTTGAGGAGAATAAGAGAGAGAGAGAGAAAGAAAGGGAGCGAGGGAGGGGTGGGGGACGTAATGGGAAGGCAAAGGGGAAATTGTTTAGAAGAGGAGAATTACATAATGATACACAGACTACACTGACTGTGCAGTGCCTACAAAGCAGTCTAGCATTAAATCTTAGTTGTCAGTTGTTATTAATTGGAAGAAAGCCGTGGCTACAAGAGGCAGGTGAGGAGGTGGAGAACAGCTGACATTGTTTGAGGAAGTGTGGCAGAGAGAGAGTGAGCGCGCGAGAGAGAGATGATGGGGGAGAATGTTGGCAAGAGCGGAAATGGGAGAATTGGAGATGGAGAAATAGGGAGGGAGGTGGAGTGGGGGAGATTGTAGGGAGTCTGCAACTGGTAGGAGGTGAGGAATAGGGGAGTTGGAAAGAGCGGATATGGGAGACAGGGAGAGATAGGGAGGGAGGGGGAATGGGGGAGAATGTAGGGAGGCAAGTAGCAGTGAGAGGTGGGGAATGAAAGGAGTTGGTTCAAGGAACTTCAGGGAATGTGGGGGGGGGGGGGGGAGAGTCGGTTAGAAAGAAATCACAATGCTTCAGAAAATTTAGTTATCCGCTTCCTGTGCCGTGAGCAAGTGATCACATCTGCTTTGTGTGGCTGCTTTCCTTATATCGGGATTAATACAATTTTACCCATTATACATTTTGTATTTATCGTGTGCGGTGCTTGGGTCATTGTGAGTGCAGATTGTTGGTGAAGGTGGTGATAATCCGTAAGGTTGGTACCGTAGGAGTGTATTAAACTGTTGGTTAATATCACCGAGGCTTGATTGTCTATATAATAATTTCGTTATAACGTATTGGTATATTATTAGCCCAATGCATTGAACAGGCTTATCAAGTATTTTGTTTTAACACCAATTGTTTACAGTATGTATTATAAATATATCTTAAATAATAATCATATGCACTTTTGGTCAATACAAAACAGGCAACCTTGAAACTTAAGACGGCTAGAGCCAATGTTTACCCTGCTCAGGCATTATGGCCCCATAGAGGAACCACACGCATGCGTAAAACACGCATTTCCTGAATATTTCGCGTGCGAAGCTCGATAGGCGGGCCGTTGACCGTCCGATCATCAGTATACCGTGTCGGACGCTTGGGAGAGGACGTGTGCCGCCGCTCTTTGTCACCCTCAGCTTGTACCAGCTTGCTTGGTCCCCAGACTGGTACCACATTACTAACTTTGTAACATAAATTCATTATGACATACATATACATTTATAACCTTACAGCCTTGTGTAATAGAGGGACAGTGATAATACTATGTGGCAACATAGGGGGATAGCGCGGGGTGCGAATGGAATGTTGGGCTCGCTACAGTGTTGCCGCATCTTGCCACACTACCCCGATTACTTAATTTTTGTTTTTTCACTTTTTCAGATTTGGATAATGGTTGATAGGGGCCTCCCCGATGACGAGATTGAGGACTTACTGTTCGCTGAGGAGGCCAGTGACCAGGATATAGATGAAACACCAGTATTAGTGCACAGAAGCGGCGATGTGAACGAGGAGGAGGAGGTGGTAGCCTCGTCAAGTGGCAGCACTGGAGGGCCCTCCCTGCATCCACCGCGTCCCTCGCCCGGAGAGTCCACGTGTTCCTCTGACACCTCCCAGGCCACATCACCGCGTTTTTTCTATGGCAGAGCTAAAAGGCAGAATATCAGAGCTTCTCTACAGAAGTTTAGAAGACTGGATTACAATTACTTTGACGCTGAAGAAGACGCGAGTGTAGACGACCCACGCGCCACGTCAGACCACTCCAGACATTCTTCACCAGAACCACAAATAGGGTCCGATTTGTCTGATATTTCTCAGGAACCTGACTCTGATCCCCTGCCTTCTAGCTGCCACAAAGGACCCTGTCATTCCCCAGTCAGACTCCCGCGGGGCACCACGAACAAGGACCCCACACCACCGCACGTTCCTGCCACCTCAGTGCTACCACGCGTTCCTGCCACCCCAGTGCTACCACTCCAGTGCCTTCGGTGCCTAGGAAAGGTACCAGGGGCAGACCAAGGAATATAGTTGCCACCACAGTGCCAGCACCCACGTCTGCCACCCCAGTGCCACCACCCGCGCCTGCCACCCCAGTGCCACCACCCGCGCCTGCCATCCCAGTGCCTTCGGTGCCTAGGAAAGGTACTAGGGGCAGACCAAGGAAAACAGTTGCCACCCAGTGACACCACCCGCGCCTGCCACCCCAGTGCCACCACCCGCACCTGCCCCCCCAGTGACACCACCCACGTCTGCCACCCCAGTGACACTGCCCACGCCTGCCACCATCAGCTCTACTGAATTGAAGAGTCCAAAGAGAGCTAGAGGCCCTATTCGAGATATTGTTGGCACCCCCCTAGTGCAATTTCAGGCTCGAGCTGCCAGAGCTACTGATGGCAGTATTTGGCTCCGGGACCCTAACCCTGATCTGCCGAGGATATCCGCCACCCTGCGACTACCACCGGGGCAGCTCCTCACAGTTGCAGCAGACCATAAAAAGAGACCAGATGAGCTGTTCGAGATGTTTGTGCCAGACATGGAGTTAGCAGCCATCGAGTATTATACCAACAAAAAGATCGACCCTCTGAGGGCCAGATTCCGACATCAGGAGACCTCTACCACCGGCCATTTGACTCTGATGGAACTGAAGGCATTGCTGGGCATACTCATAGTATCTGGGATCAAAGAGGACAACCATGTTGGGACGGATCAGCTGTGGTCGGCTTTTGATGGGTGCCCCCTGTATCGCAGCACAATGACAAACCAAAGATTCTGTTTCCTTATGAGGGCCCTCCTGTTCGACAACTCCGATACAAGACCCACCAAGCTACTCACCGACAAGCTGGCACCCATCAGGGCTCTCTGGGATGCCTGTCTGGCAGCCTGCAGGAGCTCTTATGAACCAGGACCTCACTTCACCATAGATGAACAGTTACTTACCTTTCGAGGCAAGTGCAGCTTCAGGATGTTCATCGCCAACAAACCTGCCAAGTAAGTAATCCTTTTTACCTGTCATTTTACTAATATTTACCTGACATTTGATTATATAACTTACCTCTCATGTTGGAAGTACTTACCTCACCATTGAGTCTGTACTTACCTGTGATTTTACTTTACATTTACCTGACATTTGATGATATTACTTACCTGTCTTGTTGGAAATACTTACCTCACCATTGAGTCTGTGTTTACCTACCATTTTACTTTATATTTACCTGACATTTGATGATATTACTTACCTGTCATGTTGGAAATACTTACCTCACCATTGAGTCTGTGTTTACCTGTCATTTTACTTTACATTTACATGACATTTGATGATGTTACTTACCTGTCATGTTGGAAATAATTACCTCACCGTTGAGTCTGTGTTTACCTGTCATTTTACTTTACATTTACCTGACATTTGATGTTATTACCTACCTGTCATGTTGGAAGTACTGACCTCACCATTGAGTCTGTGCTTACCTGTCATTTTACTTTACATTTATCTGATATTTCATGTGTGACATGTTGACTAATTACTCTTGTTTGTTACAGGTATGGACTCAAGATAGTGATGCTGTGTGATGCAGACACGCATTTCATGTGCAATGCTGAGCCATACCTTGGCAAGGGACAAGTGGTACTGCCTGCACACATCAAGACCTACGAGGAGTATTACCTGACGGAGCTGACAAGACCTTTCCCCCGTCGAGGCCGAACAGTGACGACAGACAACTGGTTTAGTACCCTGCAAGGAGCACTGTCACTGCGGAACAAGGGTTTGGACTTCACAGGGACCATCAAGACGAAGCCATCCCTGCCCAAAGCCATCTTCGACACAGTTCTGGAGGTGGGACAGTCTGTTGCCCTATATAATTATGATAAGAAGGTGATGCTAATATGTCACAGGGGCAGCAAGGCAAAGAGAGTCCAGCTAATCAGCACCATCCACCACAACCCAACCATAGTCGAGAAGGTAAAGACGGACGTGCAAATGTTTTATAACGCAACTAAAGGCGGGGTGGACACATTTGATCAGCTGTGTACGAAAACATCCTGCAGCCGAATGACCAATCGATGGCCACTATGTTTCTTCTTCGGGATACTAAACCTGTCATACACCAACTCATATCCTCCACCAACTCCAAACTCAAGGACATGGACTGAAGACCCTGACAAGACGGGAGTTTGGCATGAAGTTGGGAGAGGAGCTGTGCAGACCCCTGGCCCTACTGAGACTCCAAAAAGCATCTTTGCCACGTGAACTGAGGTTCCTCATCAGGTCAGTGTATGGCGTGGCCTTTGACTACCCCCCAAATCAGCCTGCACCTGTTCCCCAGAAAGGACCCAGGGCACGTCAGAGGTGCTACTTGTGCCCCAGGAGCTCCAACCAGAAGATCAGGGATAGGTGTTCAACATGCCAGAAGTACGCCTGCCCCCGCCACTTCACTATCACCTGTAAAACCTGTTTTACTTGAGGTAAAATAAAAAAACACATTGTTTTCAATAAAGGAAAGGTATATTCATTATATATACACATTTGGTGGTCATAGAGTGAGTTTTGGCCAAAAAATATTATATTTTTCAAAAATAATGTTGCCGCTCACAAAGTTTGGTTCATATAAATATTTGTTTTGGGCATGAAACCAACTCAGATATCTTTTTGGGAGATGTTAGTGTGTTTTAGGATAATAATAGCACCAGCATGCCAGTTTTCATACAAATCCTTCCATATTTGGCGGACTCCCGTTGGAACTGTTTTATGCAGACGATTTAGTCCTAATAGCTGACAGTGTGCAAGATGGCGAGGCCAAATTCAGAGAGTGGAGAGAGGGCATGGCGAGCAAGGGTATAAGAGTCAATATTAACAAAACCAAGGTTATGCATTGTAGATTGAGACGAGGCATTGTGGAAAAGAGCGGTGCATACCCATGTGCAGTGTGGAAAGGGAGTGGGCGTTAACTTAATTCAATGTAGCATCTGTCGATGTTGGGTACACCATGGGAGTAAGCGCTGTAGTAGAATAAAGGGGCCCATGCCGAAGGATAAGTCAGAAATAGAGAAATTTGAGTGCGTAGTGTGCAAAGGCGAGCTTGAGTTAAGTGGTGATCCTGTGGCTGTGATTTTGGAAATGAGTCTTTGGAGCTGGTGAACAAGTTTTGTTACCTAGGAGATACCATCTCTGCCGGTGGTGGGGCCGAGGCTGCCACTATTGCTAGAATTAGGTGTGGCTGGGGGAAGTTCAGAGAATTGATGCCAATCCTGACCATGAAAAGAATGCCTCTCCCCTGAAGGGAAAGGTGTATGCCTCATGTGTTAGAAGTGCAATGACGTATGCCTCAGAAACATGGGCCGTTAAAGTAGAGGATGTCAACAGAATGGAGCGTAATGAGATGAGAATGGTGAGATGGATGTGTTGGGCCAGGCTACAGGATAGAATAACAAATGTTGAGCTGAGGAGATGTTTAGGTATAAAGAGTATTAGCGAGGTGATGCGTACAAGTAGACTGGGATGGTATGGACATGTGGAGAGAATGGATGAACAAAATTGGGTGAAAAAATGCAGGTCTGTGATTGTGGAGGGAGCTGCACCAAGGGGTGGACCGAGGAAGACCTGGGATCGGACTATATGCGCCGATCTCAAATCCAAGAACTTGACAAGTGAAGCAGCCCTTAACAGGGTTGCCTGGAATGCCGCCATTAGGACAAGAGACTGAAACTGCACTTATGTGTGGAACACTCAGTCTTATAATTTTATGTATGTATGTATGTATTTAGGTACCCTTAGGCAACCGGCAAAAAAAAAAAATATGTTTTGGCAAAAACAACTAACTCTTTTTGTTCGCCCTCACAGCTCTTCAGTGGTTCCCTGCAAAAATCTGGCATCTAGACACCAAGCAGCCCCATCCTTCCCCTACACGGCCCTGGAACCAGATTTGTTATATCCCAAGTAAAGTAAGAGATACAAGTCATTCTTTGAACGTAATTTTTTTTTTAGGGATAATTTTGTATTAAATTTTATATTAAATGTTAGAATTATTTTATTTCCACCTGAAATAATATTAAGCAATGATTGTAGTTTCTAGTGGTACACATACATTTAAAATCCAACCAGTAGTTTCCGAGTGAGAGCCATTTAAAGTGCCGGTAACCATATGGGGTCCACTTGACCAAGTTTGTGAATTATCTCGAGCAATACCTGAGCAGGGTTTAATTTAAGGTGATCATTCACGTTCTGGCTACATCAAAGGTAGTTGAGCGGGGCTTCAATAGCTGGTCTAGCCTACTCCTTTTTCATGCTCAGTGTTTCAATTCATATCATTCCTTTTTCTTATTGTGTGCAACACGTGAAATTGCCTTAAATTTGTCTGTAATTGTTGTTTTTGACTCGTTTACTATTAATATTCACAATAATTGATGCATTTCACTTTTATTTTTATCACAACTGTGGTTACCTTTCGAGACTCCAGTCATAGTCGTTCCCTAGGCTGCCTGGCCGAACAGCACCGTAAGAGCCTCCAGTTGTTGTTGTTGTTGTTGTTCCCCAGGCTGCCTGGCCGAACAGCCCCAAGGTCCCGAGCAAGGCCAAGGCCGTAGAGCGCCCCCACAAAACCCTCCCTGCTTACCACTAACAAAGCCCGGGTGACCGAAGCCACTCTAAGGCAGGGAGCTGAGGAGGGCGCGGAAACGCCCGGGAAACCAAAGCCCCACCCAAGGCCCTGTGCCCCTCAGCAATTATGAAGGGAAAGTTGAGGGGCAAGGGAAAAATGTGACGCTTTGGCTCCCAATCTGCCAACTTTTAGGTTGGCAGTAGGGAGGTCGATCCACGGAAAAGATGCCATTACTTGAGATCTAGAAGATATATAAGTAAAAGAAACAGTCAGAGTAAGCTATGGGTATGGCAGAGATCGCTCAGCTCTCACTCTGATAGACCAGCCCATCACCACATGACTAGAACCCAATCCTCTCAGCATCAGCTAGGAAAGGCCCTAGAAAGCCGCCTTTGGCGGGGGGATAACTCCCCTATTTCAACTCCTTTCGGAGTTGGGCACCCGCCCAGAGCCTTCAGAGCCTCCAGTTGTTTATATTAGTATCACAATGGTAGAAAAATGCACACGTCATTCTATTACCGGTATCTCATTTAACCCACTGAGCTCCAGGCAATACAATATAAATGTACACTCCAGGCCCAGCAGATTTAAAAAAAAAAAATTGTTTTCAGACAACACCTGGAATGGGTTTGAAATGAAGGAAAAAAAAAAAAAAAACGAACCCCTAGGTCATTAACACTTTGGCGTGTGCCGATGTGTTATTTCCGTTATCCGATTCCCGACCGTAGACTTGCCGATGACGGTATTTTCGTCATCCACTCCCCAACCGTAGCTGTTCCGATGACGTTATTTTCGTCATGCACATAAAACGAAGCCATACACCTATTATAACATTCTTATTGTTACTATTGGCATTATTAATATATATATGTTTTTTTTCTAATTATTATTATCATTAAATATTATTTCTACTAATACTATTATTGTTAATAATAATAATAATAATACTAATATTAATATTTATTCAGTTAGCATTTTACAATGTTGGTACCACATAATATGTTACAAATATGACATGTACCAACCTTGCATAATTCCAACTAAGGATAGCCCAATAAGGCCGTTAGGCGTATTTCCATTGGGGTCCTTGTGGGATTAGGTTAGCTGGGGAAAAAGGGGAGGATAACAAAAAGTAGATACTTTAGAGAAAGTATTTCAAGGGGGTTATTTTAAGATACCTTACATCCTATAGTAATTATCAGTAATCAGTAATCAGTAATCATTTCAGTTTGTTTTGCCTATCTCTTATGTCGTATTTAGTAGTAGACATAAGCTTGGTGCTCCCTCCTCGCAGCTGTCCGGTTCAGGTGCTCCTTCAAGCTACGTCTGAAGGAATACAGTGTTCTCTTTTCACGGACTGATTGGGGTAGGTCATTCCAGTCTTTGATGGCAGTGAAGAAGAATGTTAGCTTACCCTGTCCTTGGATTCTCGGGACCGTAAAATTAAACATCCTATTTCTTGTATTATCTCCACTCCTCTCAGTTGCTTTAACAAAATTACTCTTTAAATACTCTGGAGCTCTGTCATAGAATATCTTGAAGGCATTAGTGAGCCTGATTTGTTTGGCCCTGTCAGAGACATTGAGCATACCAAGTGGCTGAAGTTGTTCCTGGCCAACATGCGATCTGGGTCCTAGGTTCAGCATGAACCTAACCATTTTATTTTGAGTGACCTGAAGTTTGTGCAGTGCTGATTTAGATGATGCAGAGTACCAGGATGACACAGAATAGTCAAAATTACATTGAACAAGCGCTTGGCATAGGGTCTTTTTGGTCGCCGCTGGCAAGCATCCCACCTGTCTATACAAGGTATTTTATACGTGCTCTACATTTACTCAGGATAGATTCCAAAATTGTTTCACCTGACAGAGTCGAGTCCAGTTTTAGTCCGAGATATTTCACTTGTGACACTGTTGTTATAGGAATATCATTACAGTTGCCCGAGAAGCCCACAATGTCTTTCAGTCTGTGTTTTGTTCCACATAAGATGGCTTCTGTCTTGCCCAGGTGAAGAGATAGTCTATTGTCCACTAGCCAATCACTACACGATTCTATTTCTTTGGAAAGTGAAGCGGCAATACTTATTGGGTCTTTTCCTGAAACCAGAAGCACGCTGTCGTCAGCATAGAGTATTAATTTATACGAGACGCTCAGTTCCATGTCGTTCACATAACGGAGAAAGAGTAAGGGACCAAGGATGCTTCCCTGAGGGACCCCACAGTTAATTGGCATTGGATCAGATATATTATCATCAATTTTGACTCTTTGTGTTCTACCACTAACTGCTCACTGACCTAATGCCCATTGCTTGTAGTTTATTACAGAGGATATCATGGTCTACTATATCAAACGCTTTTTGTAGATCAAGAAGAACCATACCGGTGTAGTTACCTTTAGACATTTCTCTATGAATGTGATCTGTTAAGTGGATGAGACAGGAGTCTGTCGAGTACATGCATCTGAAACCTGATTGAAACTTATAGAATAGATAATTTTCTTTGAGGTAGTGTTCAATTTGGGTGTATACAGCTCTTTCAAGGATTTTTGATACAATACATAATATGCTAACTGGTCTGTAGTTGCCAACATCTAGTTTATTTCCTTTCTTGAATAGAGGGGTTGCAATAGCTTCCTTCAGTTCAGCAGGTACAGTGTTGGTGTTAATTGACAGGTTGATGATGTGGGTTAGGGGACCTGCTATACCAATGGCTCCATCTCGTAGAAATTTGGCAGGAAGTTTGTCTGGTCCTGTGCTTTTACGTACATTTAGGTTAGAGAGCTCGTAAAATGTGTATTTTGGTGTAACATTTTGCAATCCAAAAGTGTTCGGGTGTATGCCTTTATCCCTGTAGAAATTTCGAAAGGTGGCCGTTGTTGTCGTGTATTTATGGAGAGGTTGCGGTAGGTTCTGTGCAAGTGTGTTTGCTATGGAGGTGAAGAAGGAGTTGAAGTAGGTTGAAATTGGTAGTTTATCGTGGCAAACCTGATCATTAATGTTGAGAGCAATATTAGTGTTAGACGAATTCCTTGCCTTGTTGAGGTAGCCTGTTGTGTTTAAGTGCCTCCATAGTGTTTTGGGGTTATTCTGATATTCCTCTGCCTTACTGTGGAAATAATTATATTTTGCTGATTTGACTTTCCTGCTTAGTTTATTCCTAGCCCTGTTGAACTCATGTTTCAGACCTTGATCCTGTCTATGTTTCACTAGCCGTTTTAACAGATTGTCTCTATGTTTCAGATGGTGTAGTATGTCATTGTTGATCCATGGGTCTGACCTTGCTTTAATTCGTATTTCTTTCAGTGGAGCTATTTCGTCTAGGATGTTTGTGATGGTGGTTCAGAAGCCAACCCATGCGTCATTAACGTTTGTATTTCCAAACACTGGAGACCAATCTGTATTCCATAAAAGGTCCAGAAATGTTTCTTTGTTTTAGTCTCTGAGTGACCTTGTTTTAATGACCTTGTGATTCTCTAGGGTAATTTTTTTAGTTTTACGTGTGCAATATGTGACGAAGTGATCACTTATCCCATTCTGTATAACCCCTGATTGTAACATTTTGTCCTCTCTGTTACAATTTATATGGTCTAATATTGTAGCAGTGTTCTCAGAGATACGTGTGGGGGTTGTAATGAGTTGTTTGTGATTGTGCATTGTCAGTATGTGCCTATATTCTCGTGCAAGCCTATTATTTCGTTGTTTGTAACACAAGTTAAAATCGCCTAGTATAATAGATTCATTCCGGGGGTCTAGTAATGACAAAGTTCGTTCAAATTTGGTCAAGAATTGTGTGTCGGCTCGTGGCCTATAGCACACTCCAATTGTGATGGGTTTTGTCCTAGGCCTAGGTGTAAGTCAATCCAAAGAGCTTCGTGGTTTTCTACATGGAGGTCGGTCCTAGTTGTGTGTGTGAGGTTGTTTTTTACATACAGACATACTCATCCCCCTTGTTTATTGCGATCATTACGAACCATATTGAAACCATGAATGTTTATATTTCACCATCGTTTATACTCGAGTCCAGCCAGGTTTCTGTAATTGCAATTATTGAAGCTTTGGCCTTATTAGCTAACACGTTTATTTCTGACAATTTATGGTACATTGATCTGGCGTTAATGTGGATAAGGTGGAGTCCTTTGTTGGTGAACACTCTGTATTCATCTTTGAATGTGTCCTGGCTGGATTCTGAGTTGTTAATACTTGGTTCATTTACATTAACATTCGGTAATAAATGCAAGGTACACTTATTGCATAACAATTCCCGTTCTTCACTGTTGGTCTTCTTAGAGATGCACTTCATGTGACCTACAGTTTTACACTTAACACAGTTTAGGATCCTTTGTTTTCGTGTTATGAGTGATTCACATATATCACAAATGTTTATAGGATCTTTTATAGCTAATTCCGTACATTTATTGCATTCCACTTCGTTTCTGCTAGTAACGTAAGTACTATAATTATAAGCTATTATTGTTGTATAGATTTATATACATTAATATTGCGTTGTAAGGTATAGGCATATGACAATATTTATATAAAATCAAGTTTTAGTCGTAGAGAGCTGGTTCTTTGAAAATAGCAATCTGTATTCATTGCCGATATGCGAAATTAATATCTAAAAACTGTATCGATCGTTAAATGATACGAAAATGGACCATGACGTGAAGCGAAAATATTTACACGAAGGTTACGGCGATTGACGGACAAAAGATATTCGGGAAAAAATAGAAGTTTTGATCGTACATTGGTCATATAGGTACCATTAGAAAGCTAATGAAAAATCCTAAATAGCGCTTGCTCACAAAATATTCATTTTCCCACATTTTATCAGTGAAAATGGGGAGGGAAAGTACCGGCGGACTGAATAGTTATCTTCACCTACGGTGAAATTCCACATATTATTTGTTTTGTTTATTTTGTTGATGAAATCTTATATAAAAACCATTCCTCTTGCCGTACATAAAATAAAATAAATAAACAAATCAATTATTATGGGTGAAAACCAACTGAGAGTGAATAATTTGGTGCGGCAGGAATTCTATAGAAGCGAAAACTATCGTTATACATTTATTTCTATAAAATCCAATATTGATGATAGAATATTCTAAACACCGCCATCATGTTCAGCGCAAAACATAGCTTTGATTTAGTATGAAAATAAAAATAGTTATTTTGTAAGTTTCGGATATATCTTGAAGTAAAATGACAAATATCACAATATGCAGCAGACATATTTACGAATATTAATTGTACGCGATAACCATTATAGATACACTATTTTTTGTTGAGTGAAATATTGTTGTATAGACTTCCCTCTATCTTGCGAAGTGTATAAAAATGCAGTTGGGGTGATATTTGTGGGTGAAAAACGAGCGATAAGATTATTATGTTGGCCGCGCCTAGAAGCTTTTTGGGCGGGAATAATCGACTTTACAAACATGTATACACATTCATACAACTTATAGGCCAATATGAACAAATGCGAGTTTAAATTTTAAGATGATTAAAGAAAATAAATATGTACACGTATGTTCCACTTTCCCTCTTCTTCCTAGATATATCAGTGTTATATTCAGTGTACAATGAACATATTATTATCAAACAATCATACCTTAATATTTATAGAGTAAAATTAATGATATATGACCAACAATATTGTCACAAAAGAAAATAACTGTAAACATTTATACAAGGTCACTATGAACGGTAACCAGCCCAAGCTGGAGTACTAGGGTGGACTAGCGTTTTACTATACCGCGCGGCGGCGGAGGTGGGAGGTGGGGAGCGCGGCTCACCTCCTAGGTAGGCTGGAGAGGGTAGGCAAGGCACGCGTAAGTGTTAAGGGGTCCTAAGGGGCGCCCGAAAGTCAGAATTAACATGGGGAAATGGGTAGGCAAAAACACGTTATTGCGCGTTCACGCGCACGCGGTTGGACTTAGAGGGT
Organism: Lithodes maja; assembly: GCA_037953745.1. NCBI lineage: Eukaryota > Metazoa > Arthropoda > Malacostraca > Decapoda > Lithodidae > Lithodes > Lithodes maja. The sequence continues at coordinate 37,363 of JBAKBP010016233.1, forward strand.
TTTCATCCATCGGCATTGTTGCGTGGGATATTTATGCAGTTCCCATACACATCTGAGCCCTCTAGGTGCCATAGGACCAGAGTAATTAACCGCGACGCACCCTATGCGTCGCTGGGGTTAAGCGTTACATACATTGCCGACGCATACGCTGCGGTGCTGGGGTTCTGTGGGTTAACAATAACACTGAGTTTATTGTTACATCGCTCATACTTAAAATAATAGTTTGTTAATTATAGGGAGAAGGCTCGCAGCCTTATTTGTGATTTTTTTGTTCCATTTGTTTTTTATTTTTTAGAAATGGTAGTTTTGATGCTATTAGTTATAATTCCACTGTGGGAGAAAACCTATATAACCCCATTATCCAAGAATCTTAAGACAACTCCCTCCCCCTCCCTCTCCCCCCCCCCCCCCCGTAGTGGGGAGAGCTATGAAGATCAGGGAAGATATGGGGTTAAAGTAATATAATAAAATATGGAAGAATAGGAATGTCTGAAATGCCTATAATCCCTGTGGTAAAATGTTAGTGGAAGTTAATTATATATATATATATATATATATATATATATATATATATATATATATATATATTCTGACATACGGAGCCCTGTATGTTAATTTAAGAGTTAGAATTAGAGTTGAAGGAGTCACACTACCCAAACGGTGAAGCAGACTAGCGAGCGAGCTAGCGAGTGGGGAAACTAGCTCGCCGGCATACCTGCAAATGGGGGACCCTGCAAACTACTTCGATGACCGACGCTATGACGTATGTTCGACGCCAGGAGCTGTGATTGGACCATGCACCTGCTATGCAACTCGAGCTGTGATTGGAGCAGGCACCACCCCCAGCCTCCTGATTCGTTCCTACACCATCATTGTTTAGTATATAAGACCCGAGTTGTGGGCATTCAAATCAGTCTCATTTGGAGTTGGGGAAGGTGAACTTGCAGCTGGAGGAAGACGGGGTGAAGTATTATAATGGGTTTGTGACTGTCAGTCAGATTATATAAATGTGTGTTAAGTGTGTTCGGTGTAAACACTTACGTTATGTTGGTTAGTGAGATATGTGATTGGGAATTAACGTTAACGCTACTATTATTGTGTACTTAACTATTTGATTGCGAATTGACGTTAACGCTACTATTATGTGCTTAACTATTTGATTGGGAATTAACGTTAACGCTATTATTATGTACTTAACTATTTTAGTTGACTAACTTGTGGACTAAAGCAACTCTTTAAGTAATTGGGTTATGATGAAAGTAATACTATTGTTTTAGATTAATACTTACGAGTTCTTTCATTTTCTTTTAATTAAGCTTACATGGCTTAACGGTGCTTAGTACGGTGATGCTATTGTCTCATATTAGTAATATCGCCTTAGACTAACATGGCTGTGTTAATATTACTTCTAGTGATTTCCTAAGCTGAAGAAAATTCTTTTAGCTTCAAAATATTATTTTTGCTTTTCATATTATTTGAGTGAGACCTGAATCAAATCTATGAAGCGATCCTGTAACTTTATTTACTCATACTCAAACCTCAATGTTACGTGGTTAAGAAATACATTTAACTAATTATTAAATATATATCTAACTTTTTATGTGACTTTGATATTACTCCTGATGATAATAATAATATAATACTATTAACGTAAGACACGAACCAAGAATAATTACATTAAATATAAATAAAAGGACATATAAGAAAACTATCTTTTCATTTCAAAAAGGGTAAGAGACAGAAATATTCTTACTTTAATATTTATCTTTCAAGACTTTTTATAAAATTAATAGTCCTTCTTTAGCTATAACTTATTCGGTTCATAACCATAGCCTACTAAGCTTCGGTTAAATAATAATTCTTTATAAATACTACATGACTTTAATTAGTTTCAGTATTTTTCATAATTAAAGAGTATCAGTCAATAAAGGATACTAAGTCCTAAGATCCAAAAGGAAAGGAAGCAACAACAGGAAATAATTTTATTAGATTTTACTTTTGTTTTGCCTTCAGCTGACTGATACCTTAATATATATCTCTGTGCTATCTAGATTCATCAAGTTAACCACTTGAGGATCAAGATACGTAACAATATATATATATATATATATAGGCTATAATCCAAATAATAAATCCAAGGCAAATTACTCTAAGTCTAAATTGAATTTATTCTAATTCATCTAAATATTCAATCATTTATTAAAGATTCACTATATCCATCACTCATATAATGCTAATGTGCTTTAGTTACAGTGTCCATATATTTGTGTGGTGGACTGTACATGGTGATCTTTCACCTCTTCTAAAACCAATGACTCAGGTTCCTTTCCCACACTATTAAGCCTACTATAGCATCTTGATGTCGCCCAAGCATCTGATCGTATGACCAATGACGGTTACGTGGCTGTAAGGTGCTTCGAGGTTGCCAAAGCAGGTGAGAGGTGTGGAGAGGTATTGAGAGGTTAGATAGACATTAGCCACGAGCGAGAGAACATAGCTCAGAGATTCCTCTCAATATAGGGATTCTCTCTTTACTTATATTTAGTACTTCTATATACTATTTCAGTTGTTACTTGAATAAATATCAAAGTTGGTTGGATACCACTTTCTTTCCTTTTTCCCCTTTACCTATATATAATATATGTATAAGGTATAAGTGGAATGGTGGCAGCATTACTATTACTACATATCTACCTAATTAATCTATCAAACTACGAGAGCAGTGAACGAGAGCTGAGATCTACCTACAACTTCAATCTACAATCAACCTATAACTAAAACATAATATCAACATCTACAATCAACCTATAACTAAAACATAATATCAACATCTACAATCAACCTATAACTAAAACATAATATCAACATCTACAATCAACCTATAACTAAAACATAATATCAACATCTACAATCAACCTATAACTAAAACATAATATCAACATCTACAATCAACCTATAACTAAAACATAATATCTACATCTCTTAAGGCCATCGACACCTTCAGTCAGCCTTATATAGAGTCAACAGTTAAACCAAGATAGGAGCGTATCTCAAAACGTCTTCCTAATCTTATTACCCATACTTACAGTGACTGTCCAAAGGTCACTCACATATGTTTATATTAAAATAATGTTCAAAGGGTTAATTATATACCAGGATTTAACTCCTCAATACCTGCACGTGACAATGAGGTAAAGGACAAGGCCGGTTAAGATGGCGGACGGCGGGAGGATCAAGACTGGCACGAGAGCACAGTACAAGAAAAGAATGATAAATGATTTTGATATGGTACTGGACATGAGTAGAAATGCTTAGCTGTCAGTCATGGCGTCGATGAGAGCGTCGTCGAAGTGTTTCTGTGGGTATTGCTGGCTGTATATTGTGAGTATAGGCACAATAGCAAAATTAAATGAGACGGAATATATGTTGATAGGGTGATGTCTGTGAAGGCTCTACGGTCCCTCGGACATTGCTGCCTTAGCAAACGCCAGGCGGGAAAACTACCTCGTCTAGGTTGCTTAATACGATAATTAACCCGGGAGCTACGGGGAGACTCTTAAGAGTTCCCCCGGCGGACTGCGGGAAGACTCTCCAGAGTAACGCTTTTGAACGCGTACCAAAACCGCGCGTTAATAGTCAGGCGGCTGAAAATTGGTGTGGATATAGTACTACGTGTCAACTCTCGATACCACCCCGCCAAACGCTCTCCCCGCACTCGTGCAAGCACCACCGCGCCAGTAACCAAGCACTAGTCATGGAGCCGACACGTCCCTCACGCTCGCTCCCTGATGACACAACCAGCCCTCCTTCTGGTGGTGTTAGCCGCCGTGGAAGGCAGAGGGTGGCTGCCAAAGACCCTAGCTACCAGTACGACACGCCCTACAGCTCGGAGGACGAAACACCAGCACCCAAAGCACAAAAAACACGTGCAAGCAGGGCAATGGCACAGAGGTCATTGGTCTTTCGGGACACTGCCACCATGACCCAGGCCACTGCAACAACCACTACCACCACCACTACCACCACTGCCACCCCTGCCACCCCTGCCAGCGACGCAGGAGGCCGCCCTAGGGCTGCAAAACCTGCGGGGGCAGGAAAAATTAAAGGCACGGGCGTAGGGAAAAGATCCCGTACGCCAGCCACAGTGCCCCTACCACCACCACCACCACCAGCCGCCGCCCCTGGCCCGGCTGCCGCCGCCGCCCCTGGCCCGACTGCCGCTGCCGCCCCTGCTGCCCCTGCCAGCGACGCAGGAGGCCGCCCTAGGGCTGCAAAACCTGCGGGGGCAGGAAAAATTAAAGGCACGGGCGTAGGGAAAAGATCCCGTACGCGAGCCACAGTGCCCCTACCACCACCACCACCACCAGCCGCCGCCGCCGCCCCTGGCCCGGCTGCCGCTGCCGCCCCTGCTGCCCCTGCCGCCCCTGCCCAAGGAACAGGGAAGGGGAAGGGGAAAGGGAGAGGGAAAGCGACTGCTGGCCCTGCTGTCCCTGGTGGCCCTGTTGCCCCTGTTGCCCCTGCTGCCCCTGCCGCCCCTGCCCAAGGAACAGAGAGAAGGGCGACAGGCACCACCATCATCTTTCCATCAAGGCCACGCACCACTGCTGCCCCTGCCGCCGCCTCTGCCGCCGCCCCTACCGCCACCTCTGCTGTCCCTGTCCATAAGACACCCTCGGGTGCAAAAATTACCCGGAAAACTCTGACACCATCAAAATATGGCGCCCTGCTGTTTGATGGTGATTCGCAGGACATTGGCAGCCAAGGTTTTGACGACGAAGACCTAGCACGGGACCAAGGGTGGGGGGATTTGGGAGTGGACAGTGGGAGTGATTCAGACGTCGGCGACGAAAATGAGGAAGGTCATCGTCTGTCTAGTGAAGAGGAGGGTGATGATGATCAAGTGCTGTATCGCGACCATGGAAGCGATATTTCAGACGATGAAGCAGACGCAGACGGCATTCCAGTGTGCTCTAGATTATGTTTTATGTGTGCTCTAGATTATGTTTTATGTGTGCTCTAGATTTTTTATGTGTGCTCTAAATTATGTCTTTTGTGTGCTCTAAATGGTGGGCAGGCTTGTGGTTTCGGCTCTGCCGCATGTCTGCCTGCTGAGTGGGAACCTGTCCGGTTGGTCGGGAGCCGGGGGAGTGCTGGAGGGACCTTGGTGACCATGATCTCTGGGTCTTCTCCTGGATGACCTAGATGTGTGTGAATTTGTATTTTGTGTTTGTGTGTTCATTGTTTTCTGTTGTGTTGTCCCTATTCGGGCTCTGTCGTGAGTCGGCCACCTCCCCCCCCCCCCCCCCCAAAAAAAAAAGGAAAAGTGGGTATTGGGCCTGAGTATATATATATATATAGAGAGAGAGAGAGAGAGATATACTCTAAATTATGTGTTATGTGTTATAGCTTGTGTTTTATGTGTTTAATAGATTATGTTTTATGTGTTTAATAGATTATGTTTTATGTGTGCTATAGATTATGTTTTATGTGTGTTATAGATTATGTTTTATGTGTGCTATAGATTATGTTTTATGTGTGTTATATATTATGTTTTATGTGTGTTATATATTATGTTTTATGTGTGTTATATATTATGTTTTATGTGTGTTATATATTATGTTTTATGTGTGTTATAGATTGTGTTTTATGTGTGTTATATATTATGTTTTATGTGTGTTATAGATTGTGTTTTATGTGTGTTATAGATTATGTTTTATGTGTTCTAGTTTATGTGTTATGTGTGCTATAGATTATGTTTTATGTGTTCTAGTTTATGTGTTATGTGTGCTATAGATTATATTTTATGTGTGTTATATATTATGTGTTATGTGTGCTATATATGTGTTATGTATGCTATAGATTATGTTTTATGTGTGCTCTAGATTATGTGTTATGTGTGCTCTAGATTATGTGTTATGTGTGCTATAGATTATGTTTTATGTGTGCTCTAGATTATGTGTTATGTGTACTCTAGATTATGTGTTATGTGTGCTATAGATTATGTTTTATGTGTGCTCTAGATTATGTGTTATGTGTGCTATAGATTATGTTTTATGTGTGCTATAGATTATGTGTTATGTGTGCTATAGATTATGTTTTATGTGTGCTATAAATTATGTGTTATGTGTGCTATAGATTATGTTTTATGTGTGCTCTAGATTATGTGTTATGTGTGCTCTAGATTATGTGTTATGTGTGCTATAGATTATGTTTGATGTGTGTTCTAGATTATGTTATTTATAAATGTGGTTTCTTGTTCAAAAATATGTTATATATACCAGGATATGTACTGTACTGTATAATGAAACGTAAGGCCCATTGTAGGTAAATATAGTTGTTGTTGTTGTTGTTGTTGTTGTTGTTGTTGGTGTTGTTCCCCAAGCTGCCTAGCCGAACAGCCCCAAGGCCCTGAGCAAGGCCAAGGCCATAACCAAGCACCCCCACAGAACCCTCCCTGCCGACCACAATAAAGCTTGGGTGACCGAAGCCACTCCATGGCGAGGAGCTGAGGAGGGTGCGGAAACGCCCGGGAAACCAAAGCCCCACCCAGGGCCCTGTTCCCCTCAGCAATTATGAAGAGAAAGTTGAGGGGCAAAGGAAAAATGTGACGCTTTGGCTTCCAATCTCGGTAGATTGGGAGGTCAATCCACGGAAGAGACGCCGTCACTTGAGATCTAGAAAATATTTAAGTAAAAGGAACAGTCAGAGTAAGCTATGGGTATGGCAGAGATCCCTCAGTTTTCACTCTGATAATAGACCAGCCCATCACCATAATAGTAAAAGGAACAGTCAGAGTAAGCTATGGGTATGGCAGAGATCGCTCAGTTCTCACTCTGATAGACCAGCCCATCACCACATGACTAGAACCCAATCCTCTCAGCATATAGTTATAATACATTATTTTATGATCGGTATTTATAATGGTAGTCATAATATACGCTTATATATTGTATTTTATAATCCATTATACTTACACATCCTATTCCAACCTAGTATGATTCTCGCTCGGATTTGATACATAGATAATTACAAGGTACAACATTAATGTCGGGTTGGATGAACTGCATTGCCGATGGTAATTAACGTATATTAACCGATATAAAAACGTAATGTTTGGCTATAGTGATTGTGGCATTTAGTATGGATATATGTATGTACTCTGACACTTACCACATAATTATTGTGTATGGTGGTGGGGTAGTAATGGTGGTTAAGATTGTAAGGATGGAGCTGGTCGAAGTGATTGGTGTACATGAACACTTGCTTATTAATAGGCCTCTTGAAGATTGGTGGAGGGTGGAGGGTGGGGGTGGTGGAAGTCAGTTTGAGTGATGATGGTGAGCGAGCATTGGTGATGACAGATTCATGGATGATAGATTGAGTGTTGAGATGTTGGTGATGGGAGGACGAGTGTGGTGGTTCGGGGGCATACATCAACTGCAAAACAATATATACTATTTACTGAAAAGTTAGTTCCATCCAAATACCTACACAGTTATTATTACCTAATGAAAAACATAAGGGGATTCACGAGTTTGTATAAGTGACTGTAGATGCCTCTCTCTCTCTCTCTCTCTCTTTGGTTGGAGCTCATAATTCATAGAGTTAGGATTAGCTTAAGTTTCGGGTTCATCGATTTTTGACCGTGCATGTTGAGTTTACCTTGTGTCAGATATTATGATGTGTCCTAGACAAGGTCACAAGTCACGTCCCTACACACCTCAAATCCACGGGAACCTTCAAAACTCCCCGCAGTTCATTAGTGGGGCTTCAGACTCTGGTGAGGCCGATCTTATTTTATAGAGATATTTACATCAGTGATACTCCTTCGTTAACTATAATACATCGTGTACATGGTGGCTGGTGGTTTGGTTCACAATGTTAACACCATTGTTTTATAGGGATATTTACATCAGTGATACTCCTTCGTTAACTATAATACATCGTGTACATGGTGGCTGGTGGTTTGGTTCACAATGTTACCACCATTGTTTTATAGGGATATTTACATCAGTGATCATCCTTTGTTAACTATAATACATCGTGTACATGGTGGCTGGTGGTTTGGTTCACAATGTTACCACCATTGTTTTATAGGGATATTTACATCAGTGATACTCCTTCGTTAACTATAATACATCGTGTACATGGTGGCTGGTGGTTTGGTTCACAATGTTACCACCATTGTTTTATAGGGATATTTACATCAGTGATACTCCTTCGTTAACTATAATACATCGTGTACATGGTGGCTGGTGGTTTGGTTCACAATGTTACCACCATTGTTTTATAGAGATATTTACATCAGTGATACTCCTTCGTTAACTATAATACATCGTGTACATGGTGGCTGGTGGTTTGGTTCACAATGTTACCACCATTGTTTTATAGGGATATTTACATCAGTGATACTCCTTCGTTAACTATAATACATCGTGTACATGGTGGCTGGTGGTTTGGTTCACAATGTTACCACCATTGTTTTATAGAGATATTTACATCAGTGATACTCCTTCGTTAACTATAATACATCGTGTACATGGTGGCTGGTGGTTTGGTTCACAATGTTACCACCATTGTTTTATAGGGATATTTACATCAGTGATACTCCTTCGTTAACTATAATACGTCGTGTATATGGTGGCTGGTGGTTTGGTTCACAATGTTACCACCATTGTTTTATAGGGATATTTACATCAGTGATACTCCTTCGTTAACTATAATACATCGTGTACATGGTGGCTGGTGGTTTGGTTCACAATGTTACCACCATTGTTTTATAGGGATATTTACATCAGTGATACTCCTTCGTTAACTATAATACATCGTGTACATGGTGGCTGGTGGTTTGGTTCACAATGTTACCACCATTGTTTTATAGGGATATTTACATCAGTGATACTCCTTCGTTAACTATAATACATCGTGTACATGGTGGCTGGTGGTTTGGTTCACAATGTTACCACCATTGTTTTATAGGGATATTTACATCAGTGATACTCCTTCATTAACTATAATACATCGTGTACATGGTGGCTGGTGGTTTGGTTCACAATGTTACCACCATTGTTTTATAGGGATATTTACATCAGTGATACTCCTTCGTTAACTATAATACATCGTGTACATGGTGGCTGGTGGTTTGGTTCACAATGTTACCACCATTGTTTTATAGGGATATTTACATCAGTGATACTCCTTCGTTAACTATAATACATCGTGTACATGGTGGCTGGTGGTTTGGTTCACAATGTTACCACCATTGTTTTATAGGGATATTTACATCAGTGATACTCCTTCGTTAACTATAATACATCGTGTACATGGTGGCTGGTGGTTTGGTTCACAATGTTACCACCATTGTTTTATGGGGATATTTACATCAGTGATACTCCTTCGTTAACTATAATACATCGTGTACATGGTGGCTGGTGGTTTGGTTCACAATGTTACCACCATTGTTTTATAGGGATATTTACATCAGTGATACTCCTTCGTTAACTATAATACATCGTGTACATGGTGGCTGGTGGTTTGGTTCACAATGTTACCACCATTGTTTTATAGGGATATTTACATCAGTGATACTCCTTCGTTAACTATAATACATCGTGTACATGGTGGCTGGTGGTTTGGTTCACAATGTTACCACCATTGTTTTATAGGGATATTTACATCAGTGATACTCCTTCGTTAACTATAATACATCGTGTACATGGTGGCTGGTGGTTTGGTTCACAATGTTACCACCATTGTTTTATAGGGATATTTACATCAGTGATACTCCTTCGTTAACTATAATACATCGTGTACATGGTGGCTGGTGGTTTGGTTCACAATGTTACCACCATTGTTTTATAGGGATATTTACATCAGTGATACTCCTTCGTTAACTATAATACATCGTGTACATGGTGGCTGGTGGTTTGGTTCACAATGATACCACCATTGTTTTATAGGGATATTTACATCAGTGATACTCCTTCGTTAACTATAATACATCGTGTACATGGTGGCTGGTGGTTTGGTTCACAATGTTACCACCATTGTTTTATAGGGATATTTACATCAGTGATACTCCTTCGTTAACTATAATACATCGTGTACATGGTGGCTGGTGGTTTGGTTCATAATGTTACCACCATTGTTTTATAGGGATATTTACATCAGTGATACTCCTTCGTTAACTATAATACATCGTATACATGGTGGCTGGTGGTTTGGTTCACAATGTTACCACCATTGTTTTATAGGGATATTTACATTAGTGATACTCCTTCGTTAACTATAATACATCGTGTACATGGTGGCTGGTGGTTTGGTTCACAATGTTACCACCATTGTTTTATAGGGATATTTACATCAGTGATACTCCTTCGTTAACTATAATACATCGTGTACATGGTGGCTGGTGGTTTGGTTCACAATGTTACCACCATTGTTTTATAGGGATATTTACATCAGTGATACTCCTTCGTTAACTATAATACATCGTGTACATGGTGGCTGGTGGTTTGGTTCACAATGTTACCACCATTGTTTTATAGGGATATTTACATCAGTGATACTCCTTCGTTAACTATAATACATCGTGTACATGGTGGCTGGTGGTTTGGTTCACAATGTTACCACCATTGTTTTATAGGGATATTTACATCAGTGATACTCCTTCGTTAACTATAATACATCGTGTACATGGTGGCTGGTGGTTTGGTTCACAATGTTACCACCATTGTTTTATAGGGATATTTACATCAGTGATACTCCTTCGTTAACTATAATACATCGTGTACATGGTGGCTGGTGGTTTGGTTCACAATGTTACCACCATTGTTTTATAGGGATATTTACATCAGTGATACTCCTTCGTTAACTATAATACATCGTGTACATGGTGGCTGGTGGTTTGGTTCACAATGTTACCACCATTGTTTTATAGGGATATTTACATCAGTGATACTCCTTCGTTAACTATAATACATCGTGTACATGGTGGCTGGTGGTTTGGTTCACAATGTTACCACCATTGTTTTATAGGGATATTTACATCAGTGATACTCCTTCGTTAACTATAATACATCGTGTACATGGTGGCTGGTGGTTTGGTTCACAATGTTACCACCATTGTTTTATAGGGATATTTACATCAGTGATACTCCTTCGTTAACTATAATACATCGTGTACATGGTGGCTGGTGGTTTGGTTCACAATGTTACCACCATTGTTTTATAGGGATATTTACATCAGTGATACTCCTTCGTTAACTATAATACATCGTGTACATGGTGGCTGGTGGTTTGGTTCACAATGTTACCACCATTGTTTTATAGGGATATTTACATCAGTGATACTCCTTCGTTAACTATAATACATCGTGTACATGGTGGCTGGTGGTTTGGTTCACAATGTTACCACCATTGTTTTATAGGGATATTTACATCAGTGATACTCCTTCGTTAACTATAATACATCGTGTACATGGTGGCTGGTGGTTTGGTTCACAATGTTACCACCATTGTTTTATAGGGATATTTACATCAGTGATACTCCTTCGTTAACTATAATACATCGTGTACATGGTGGCTGGTGGTTTGGTTCACAATGTTACCACCATTGTTTTATAGGGATATTTACATCAGTGATACTCCTTCGTTAACTATAATACATCGTGTACATGGTGGCTGGTGGTTTGGTTCACAATGTTACCACCATTGTTTTATAGGGATATTTACATCAGTGATACTCCTTCGTTAACTATAATACATCGTGTACATGGTGGCTGGTGGTTTGGTTCACAATGTTACCACCATTGTTTTATAGGGATATTTACATCAGTGATACTCCTTCGTTAACTATAATACATCGTGTACATGGTGGCTGGTGGTTTGGTTCACAATGTTACCACCATTGTTTTATAGGGATATTTACATCAGTGATACTCCTTCGTTAACTATAATACATCGTGTACATGGTGGCTGGTGGTTTGGTTCACAATGTTACCACCATTGTTTTATAGGGATATTTACATCAGTGATACTCCTTCGTTAACTATAATACATCGTGTACATGGTGGCTGGTGGTTTGGTTCACAATGTTACCACCATTGTTTTATAGGGATATTTACATCAGTGATACTCCTTCGTTAACTATAATACATCGTGTACATGGTGGCTGGTGGTTTGGTTCACAATGTTACCACCATTGTTTTATAGGGATATTTACATCAGTGATACTCCTTCGTTAACTATAATACATCGTGTACATGGTGGCTGGTGGTTTGGTTCACAATGTTACCACCATTGTTTTATAGGGATATTTACATCAGTGATACTCCTTCGTTAACTATAATACATCGTGTACATGGTGGCTGGTGGTTTGGTTCACAATGTTACCACCATTGTTTTATAGGGATATTTACATCAGTGATACTCCTTCGTTAACTATAATACATCGTGTACATGGTGGCTGGTGGTTTGGTTCACAATGTTACCACCATTGTTTTATAGGGATATTTACATCAGTGATACTCCTTCGTTAACTATAATACATCGTGTACATGGTGGCTGGTGGTTTGGTTCACAATGTTACCACCATTGTTTTATAGGGATATTTACATCAGTGATACTCCTTCGTTAACTATAATACATCGTGTACATGGTGGCTGGTGGTTTGGTTCACAATGTTACCACCATTGTTTTATAGGGATATTTACATCAGTGATACTCCTTCGTTAACTATAATACATCGTGTACATGGTGGCTGGTGGTTTGGTTCACAATGTTACCACCATTGTTTTATAGGGATATTTACATCAGTGATACTCCTTCGTTAACTATAATACATCGTGTACATGGTGGCTGGTGGTTTGGTTCACAATGTTACCACCATTGTTTTATAGGGATATTTACATCAGTGATACTCCTTCGTTAACTATAATACATCGTGTACATGGTGGCTGGTGGTTTGGTTCACAATGTTACCACCATTGTTTTATAGGGATATTTACATCAGTGATACTCCTTCGTTAACTATAATACATCGTGTACATGGTGGCTGGTGGTTTGGTTCACAATGTTACCACCATTGTTTTATAGGGATATTTACATCAGTGATACTCCTTCGTTAACTATAATACATCGTGTACATGGTGGCTGGTGGTTTGGTTCACAATGTTACCACCATTGTTTTATAGGGATATTTACATCAGTGATACTCCTTCGTTAACTATAATACATCGTGTACATGGTGGCTGGTGGTTTGGTTCACAATGTTACCACCATTGTTTTATAGGGATATTTACATCAGTGATACTCCTTCGTTAACTATAATACATCGTGTACATGGTGGCTGGTGGTTTGGTTCACAATGTTACCACCATTGTTTTATAGGGATATTTACATCAGTGATACTCCTTCGTTAACTATAATACATCGTGTACATGGTGGCTGGTGGTTTGGTTCACAATGTTACCACCATTGTTTTATAGGGATATTTACATCAGTGATACTCCTTCGTTAACTATAATACATCGTGTACATGGTGGCTGGTGGTTTGGTTCACAATGTTACCACCATTGTTTTATAGGGATATTTACATCAGTGATACTCCTTCGTTAACTATAATACATCGTGTACATGGTGGCTGGTGGTTTGGTTCACAATGTTACCACCATTGTTTTATAGGGATATTTACATCAGTGATACTCCTTCGTTAACTATAATACATCGTGTACATGGTGGCTGGTGGTTTGGTTCACAATGTTACCACCATTGTTTTATAGGGATATTTACATCAGTGATACTCCTTCGTTAACTATAATACATCGTGTACATGGTGGCTGGTGGTTTGGTTCACAATGTTACCACCATTGTTTTATAGGGATATTTACATCAGTGATACTCCTTCGTTAACTATAATACATCGTGTACATGGTGGCTGGTGGTTTGGTTCACAATGTTACCACCATTGTTTTATAGGGATATTTACATCAGTGATACTCCTTCGTTAACTATAATACATCGTGTACATGGTGGCTGGTGGTTTGGTTCACAATGTTACCACCATTGTTTTATAGGGATATTTACATCAGTGATACTCCTTCGTTAACTATAATACATCGTGTACATGGTGGCTGGTGGTTTGGTTCACAATGTTACCACCATTGTTTTATAGGGATATTTACATCAGTGATACTCCTTCGTTAACTATAATACATCGTGTACATGGTGGCTGGTGGTTTGGTTCACAATGTTACCACCATTGTTTTATAGGGATATTTACATCAGTGATACTCCTTCGTTAACTATAATACATCGTGTACATGGTGGCTGGTGGTTTGGTTCACAATGTTACCACCATTGTTTTATAGGGATATTTACATCAGTGATACTCCTTCGTTAACTATAATACATCGTGTACATGGTGGCTGGTGGTTTGGTTCACAATGTTACCACCATTGTTTTATAGGGATATTTACATCAGTGATACTCCTTCGTTAACTATAATACATCGTGTACATGGTGGCTGGTGGTTTGGTTCACAATGTTACCACCATTGTTTTATAGGATATTTACATCAGTGATACTCCTTCGTTAACTATAATACATCGTGTACATGGTGGCTGGTGGTTTGGTTCACAATGTTACCACCATTGTTTTATAGGGATATTTACATCAGTGATACTCCTTCGTTAACTATAATACATCGTGTACATGGTGGCGGTGGTTTGGTTCACAATGTTACCACCATTGTTTTATAGGGATATTTACATCAGTGATACTCCTTCGTTAACTATAATACATCGTGTACATGGTGGCTGGTGGTTTGGTTCACAATGTTACCACCATTGTTTTATAGGGATATTTACATCAGTGATACTCCTTCGTTAACTATAATACATCGTGTACATGGTGGCTGGTGGTTTGGTTCACAATGTTACCACCATTGTTTTATAGGGATATTTACATCAGTGATACTCCTTCGTTAACTATAATACATCGTGTACATGGTGGCTGGTGGTTTGGTTCACAATGTTACCACCATTGTTTTATAGGGATATTTACATCAGTGATACTCCTTCGTTAACTATAATACATCGTGTACATGGTGGCTGGTGGTTTGGTTCACAATGTTACCATTAAGTTACCTCTTTAGGGTATTTAATATAGTAGTAG
>JBAKBP010016234.1:0-52535 GCA_037953745.1 Lithodes maja
GTGCCGCTTTTAACTGAAGCCAGCACTCATAGGAAACAATACCTATTATATCAGACTCCTAGTCTAGCATTATCTAATCCAGCAGAACATTAATAACTAAAGGAAGCAGCAATATGAAAGCCAACCAATGCTTCGTGATCCACTTATCTTAACAACTAACATACACAGGCTATATCAGACCTTAACACACAATACAACTGGCCAGCATGAAGCTGATTTTGCAGAGTTAACCAGAGGGGATATAATGTTAATAGAAAGGTGGTGAAAGATATGGAAAATGAGAGAGATAGGCAGAGGAAAAGATTCTCAGGTGCGGAGCGGGGATAGATAGCAAGGGACAAAAAGATGGGTGTGTTCTAGAAACCAGATCTGAGGGAGAGAGTGGCGAGGAACCAGTATATATACTCGCACTAGCTCGAGCCGCGTGGGAAACCAGCGGTTACAAGTCAACTAACCACTAACAGAGCTCGCAGCATGGTAAGGACCTCTCTCCACCAACCCCCGCGAGGCAGCCAGCAGTGACGTCATCGAGCGGGACAAAAAACACTGCGCGCCCCCTCTCACTCTGTTCTACTCGCTCTCTCTCTCCCAGATCCTATCATTACTAGTTAATGACAAAACATAATTATACTTTACAATTAAATATATAAAGCCTTGACATGGGCGAAAACAAAGAGCCTTTCTGGACTGCCCATGACACAAGCTTTCATATGAAATAAAGCACACTCTAATACATAAACTGTAGCCCCATCCACTGCCCTGGCGATCCTAGTGAGTCACTGTAGGACAAGCCATGCGGTTCTAACGGAGTGGTCAACGTCACAACGGGGATATCTTAAGGTTGATGAGCGGGGTTAATGTTACCGTAAGTGTTGGTGCTTATCCTAGCCAAACACGGGGATATCTTAAGGTTGATGAGCGGGGTTAATGTTACCGTAAGTGTTGCTGCTTATCCTAGCCAAACACGGGGATATCTTAAGGTTGATGAGCGGGTTTAATGTTACCGTAAGTGTTGGTGCTTATCCTAGCCAAACACGGGGATATCTTAAGGTTGATGAGCGGGGTTAATGTTACCGTAAGTGTTGGTGCTTATCCTAGCCAAACACGGGGATATCTTAAGGTTGATGAGCGGGATTAATGTTACCGTAAGTGTTGGTGCTTATCCTAGCCAAACACGGGGATATCTTAAGGTTGATGAGCGGGGTTAATGTTACCGTAAGTGTTGGTGCTTATCCTAGCCAAACACGAGGATATCTTAAGGTTGATGAACGGGGTTAATGTTACCGTAAGTGTTGGTGCTTATCCTAGCCAAACACGGGGATATCTTAAGGTTGATGAGCGGGGTTAATGTTACCGTAAGTGTTGGTGCTTATCCTAGCCAAACACGAGGATATCTTAAGGTTGATGAGCAGGGTTAATGTTACCGTAAGTGTTGGTGCTTATCCAAGCCAAACACGGGGATATCTTAAGGTTGATGAGCGGGGTTAATGTTACCGTAAGTATTGGTGCTTATCCTAGCCAAACACGGGGATATCTTAAGGTTGATCTATCTATCTATCTATCTATTGCCTGATGCCGTGATCCCCGAAGGGGTGGCCACGAAAGAACCGCCCCCATGCACCTCTGTCCCCAGTCAGTCGACGCCCCTCCCCCCAACCAGCACCGCCTTCGTTCATGTAGTTCCTCACTCCATCCTTCCACCTCATATTCGGTCTACCTCTCCCCCTCTGTCCCTCCACCTCGCTCTCGTACACCCTCTTAGTCATTCTCTCGCTTTCCATACGTTCCATATGGCCGAACCATCTCAAGTTGTTCCTTTTCACACTTTCCAGCACATCTACCTCCACACCACACCTCCTTCTTACTTCCTCATTAGTCTGTCTATCCCTCCATGTAACTCCGCACGCACTCCTTAAGTAATTCATTTCCACTGCTCTCACTCTTGGTCTGAGTCTCTCAACCAACGTCCATGCTTCGCTTCCGTAAGTCAGTGTCGGGATTACCACACTGTCATGCAAGGACTTCTTCACTTCCATACTGACCACCCTATTTCTTGTTACTGCTTTTAGCGTTCCTACAACCCTCTTCCCCTGTTGTACCCTCTCCCGCACCTCTTCATCCATAGTCCCATCTTTACTCAACACACTGCCCAGATACTTAAAAGAGTTGACGATCTCCATAGCCTGACCGTTCAGCTTCACCTCACACTCTGTGACTTCACCCCTTTCGAAGACCATAACCTTGCTCTTCCCCGTATTTACCTTCAAATTCCGTTTTTCGCACACTGTTCCAAACTCATTTACCAGACCCTGCAACTCCCATTCATTATCACTCATCAGAACTGTATCATCCGCAAACAGCAGTATAGGTAGCTTCCACTCAATTCCCTCCCTTTTCAGCGATACACCAACATCCACTGCTCTTGATAGTATTTCTTTCATAACTCCATCCATATATACAGTAAACAACCACGGGGACATCACACACCCCTGTTTCAAACCAACATTCAGGTCAAAGAACTCGCTCTGCTCACTCTCCACACGTACTGCCGCCTTTGCACCCTCATACATGCTCTTCACTGCTTTCAGCAACTTGCCCTCTACTCCGTATATTCTAAGTACTTTCCACAAACCTTCTCTATCCACTCTGTCATAGGCCTTCTCCAAGTCCATAAAGGCAACATACACCTTTTGTTTCTTCTCCAGATACTTCTCCACAACACAATTCAGGGTAAAAATCTGATCTACACATCCTCTTCCCTTCCTAAAACCTCCCTGCTCGTCGCCTATCCATTTCTCCGTTCTCACTCTCACTCTCTCAATCACTACCCTACTGTATACCTTCCCTACTACGCTTAGAAGACATATTCCTCGGTGGTTACCACACACTCCTCTTTCCCCTTTGCCCTTATATAGGGGGACTATTATGCCAGTCTTCCAGTCATCGGGTGCACTCCCCTTCTCCCATGCTAGTTTGCACATTTTCCATACCCATTCTATCACTATCTCACCACCATACCTCAACATTTCCCCACACACTCCATCTGTTCCTGGTGCTTTCCCCAACTTCACTCTTTTCATGGCTTCCCACACTTCTGACCTCCTGATCCCCACCTCCTCCTCCACTACTTCTCTTCTTCTCCCTCCCATACCATATCCAGCTATGTTTGCTGGCTCTTCATTCCTTTCATTTAGCAACTCACTGAAGTACTCCCTCCATCTTTCGACTCTCTCTTGCTTCTCGGCTAGCATTCTCCCATTCTTATCTTTCACACCCTTACTGTTTCCCTTGCTACCTTCCCTAACTTTCTTGACTTCTTTCCAGAACAGTTTCTTACTCTCCCTCCATTTTACACTCAGATTCCTTCCAAATTCCTCATCTACTCTTCTCTTACTTTCCTTCACTACTCTCTTCACCACCCTCTTACTCTCCACGTACCTCGCTCGTTTCTGTCTCTCGGAATCTTCATTCCCTCTACTACCCAACCACTCTCTATATGCTTTCTTCTTTTCTTCCACAGCTATTCTTACCTCTTCTGTCCACCAAGGTTGATGAGTGGGGTTAATGTTACCGTAAGTGTTGGTGCTTATCCTAGCCAAACACGAGGATATCTTAAGGTTGATGAGCGGGGTTAATGTTACCGTAAGTGTTGGTGCTTATCCTAGCCAAACACGGGGATATCTTAAGGGGGATGATTTATTTATTTCCACATTTATGTATTTATTTAGTTTCCTCGCTAGACCTCCATCAAGCTTAAAAAAACACCCTCCCGACATAAATGTGTATATTTTTCGATAGAATATTGTCCAGGGCAAAGGCCGATTCCTTTTGAAATACAGGCTCGCCATCGCTCGCCAGGAAAAAAGACACCTAAATAACACGAAAAGTCTTAATATTGACAACAAAATTGGGCGAAAGGTCTTAAAATCGCCAAACTAATGGGCAGAACGTCATCAAATCTGAAAATTAATGGGGCTAAACAGGAGGGATAAAGGGACCAGAAAAAGGACCCATCTCCCCTTAAGGGGGTAGGGTTTATATATTGGTTGATAAATTAATATATTTATTTGTATTTGTTTATTTAAGTTGTAGTTTCCTCCCTAGACCTCCATCAAGCTTTTAAAAAATCCTTCAATATCCCCTTTATTTTTTATTTTTTTTGGTAAAAAAAAAATCCTCCTAAATGACAGGCCCGCTATTGCTCGTCAGCAATAAATCGACACCCACATGGCTCGAAAGGTCTTGATATTGACAAAGAAATGGGATGAAAGGTCTTAAAATGGCCAAACTAATGGAGCTAAACATGAGGGAGAAGGGAGACCAGAATAAAAAAACAACCATCCCCCATTTGAATTAATGTCCTTGCTCGCCATTTGAGTAATATATATATACAGTAATATCCCGCACACATTATACTACTGGGCCGGTACAATGCCCGGAATTACCGCTATCAACCCCCAATATTCATAAATTAGTGTGTGTGTGTGTGTGTGTGTGTGTGTGTGTGTGTGTGTGTGTGTGTGTGTGTGTGTGTGTGTGTGTGTGTGTGTGGAGAGAGAGAGATGGAGGTAGTATACATTCTAAAAGTCTCTGATGCGTTAACCCTTTCAAGTTCATGACACATGCCTAAGGTCGGTTCCTCTTATAATTACAGGCTCGCTATCGCTCGCCAGGAAAAAATATTAAACCTAAATGACACGATAGGTCATAAAATGTACAACGAAATGGAGCTAAAGGTGTTAAAATCGCCAAACAAATGTGCCGAATGTCCTAAAATCTCGAAACTAATGGGGCTAAACACGAGGGAGAAATGGATCCAGAAAAACAACCCATCTCCCCTTAAGACAGTTTATGCTGGCTGGGACGTGCCCGTGATTGTACTGTACATTGTCGCTGTGTTCATCCCCGTCTCTTAGCCAAACTTATCACCTAGGGAGAACCACAAGGACACAGTTAGGAATATAGAAGAGATATTCATTATTATTATTATTATTATTATTATTATTATTATTATTATTATTAA
This sequence comes from Lithodes maja, assembly GCA_037953745.1. NCBI lineage: Eukaryota > Metazoa > Arthropoda > Malacostraca > Decapoda > Lithodidae > Lithodes > Lithodes maja. The sequence continues at coordinate 5,024 of JBAKBP010016234.1, forward strand.
ACTTGCACCTCCCACACAACACAATACACAACAATGGGCAGTTTGGCATTAACAATCCTCACACGAAACAAGCTATATAATGGAACTTACGGCTTCGGTGAAGATTAGTTTGTGGCCACCCTCTCCGGGAGTCCGGATCAAGGCGTGTGGTAATAGATAGATACAGTGTATATGGAAAATAACTTATATAAGTACAATTAGTAATTCAAGGTATGCATATTTTAGTTTAGCCATTACGGCAGATAAGATACAATAATTGGCTAAATTTCTCAGTCCTAACCTAATCCTTCCTCCAGAACAACGCCCATCATGCTGCCCAAGAGCAGTCTCTGTCCTCCAGTAATCCTTCCTCCACAACCCTGCATATTATGCTGCTCAAGAGCGACTCTCTGTCCCCCAGTTAACTGATCCCAACATTTCCAATTATATATATTAAAGCAATAAGTTAATATTAATTATAATGCAAGTAATGTTTTAGCCCTAAGCAAGATTTCAACTTCATATAAAAATGATGGCCAGATGAATGCAGTGTTTGCATCCTTTTGAATAGGCTACATAGTTCATACATACAATGGTTTAAAGTCGTTTTCCATTACATACTGTACATTGTAACAGCTCAGACGTGGTTGCCTTTCCGCAGTTGGAATATAATACAATAAAGTCCCGCCACATCACTGCCCCATCATTTCATCACTTTGGCTGATGTTGGTTAAGTAGTTTAATGTAACTGGTATTAAATATGGTAAGGTTACGATCTCTACCCTTACTTCTATGTTAAGTTAATTTTTTAATTATTCGAAGATGACATTATTCTTGCCATTATGGCCAGCATTAGACGATTTAAATAACTACTCTAACTATTAACTGTTGCAATATTCATAGCCTTTCCTCTGACTTCCACTCTGTGGAACACCACCTCTCCTCTGCCAACCCTGATCTTCTCTTTCTCGCCGAAACTCAGTTGTCTGGGGCAACTGATGGCAAACCCTTCTCTATGCCCTCCTACTATCTTTATCATCAGTTTCAAGCCAAAGGTGGATGTTACATAATATGTTCGCAACAATTTTGCTTTCTCTCGCGTTCCCAACTTTGATACATCTGAATTCTCAACTCTCTTGCTAAAACTTTCTTGTCACTCTCAAACTAAATATTTCTGCGCTGTTTATCTCTCCCTTAATTCTACTGACTATCCAAAAAAATTTGACTATCTAATTTCTAAAGTGGAACACATTCTATCCATCTCTCCTTTCGCAGAAATCTCCATCTTAGGAGATATCAACGTTCACCGCCACCAATGGCTCTCCTCTATTTCCACTGACCGACCTGGTGAACAAGCCTACATCTCTTCTATCCTAAATAACCTAGAGCAGTTAGTCCAGCAAGGCACCCGTATACCGGATCGGCCCAATATTCTTGACTTATTTCTAACCTCTAACCCTACTGCTTATACTGTAAATCTTTTCTCTCCTTTGGGCTCCTCTGGCCATAAAATTATCTCTGTCACCTCTCCTATCTCTCCGATATGGACACCGATACTCCCAGCTGGCACTTGGCGCTGCCGACTGGGAGGTTCCTCGGCAGTACTTCTTTGATTTTGCATGGAATGACTTCTGCTTCCATGGCCGGGGACTCTCTGAGAGTGTTGAACGTATTTCCGAGGTAATCCTCTCGGGCATGGAAGCATACATTCCATTTTCTTTCTATTAGTCTAATGCAAATAAATCTTGGTTTACTCACGCTTGTTCTACTGCTGACAAGCTTAATTCTTCGCTAACACTTTCGCTATAAACTCCACTTTGAATTCCGGTGCTATTCCTCCCTCTCCACCCCCCTCTCTCCTACTTATTACTATTATCATAATCTCTTCTAAGGATGTACTTTCCTGCACCCTCTCTTGTATTAATACTAAGAAAGCGTATGGACCGGATGGTGTTCCTCATGTTGTACTAAACAAATTTGCTTCCGTGCTGACACCCTGCCTAGGCAAACTCTTCCGTCTCTGTCTCTCCTCTAATGTTTTCTTCCCTTCTTGCTGGAAGTTCGCTCTCATTCAACCTGTCCCAAAGAAGGGTGACCGCTTTCAAACCTCCAACTATCGTCCAGTTGCTCTCATTTCTTGCATCTCTAAAGTTTTTGAAACTATTCTTACTTCAAATAATTTCGTAAGAATTTATCTTCCTACAACCTAGTCTCAGACCGCGTGTATGGCTTCCTTAAGGGCCGTTCTATTGGTGATCTTCTTTCTTATCTTACTAACTCTTTGTCATCCTCCATTCAGGACTTCGGTGAGACTTTTTCTGTTGCACTAGACATATCGAAGGCCTTCGGTAGAGTCTGGCACAAATCCCTCATTTCCAAACTACCCTCCTTCGGTTTCTATCCCTCCATCTGTGCTTTTGTGTCTAATTTGCTTTTTGGCCGTTCCATAGCTACGGTTGTGGACGGCCACCGTTAACTTCCTCAACCTATCAACTCCAGTGTTCCTCAGGGTTCTGTCCTATTCCAATTCTCTTCCTATTATTCATTAACGACCTTTGCACCTCAAGCCCCATTCACTCATATGCTGACGACTCTACATAACATATTCATCTAGCCTTCCACATCATTCACAGCAGGAACTCCAAAACTCATGTAAGGAAGCCATAAAGCACCTATCTTCTGATCTCTCTACTATCTCTAATTGGGGCAGAGAAAACAGTGTTACTTTCAATGCTTCTAAAACTCAATTTCTCCATCTGTCTACTCGTCGCCCCTTCCAGAAAACTAGGACTTACTCTTCAATAACATACAAACTAACCCTTCATCTTCTCTTAATATTCTCGGTGTCTCTTTTTCTTCTGATCTCTCTGGGAAAGATCATATTACCATTCTTGCTAAAACAGCTTCCCAGAAGCTGGGTGTTCTCAACCGCCTCCGGAGGTTCTTTACCCCTGCGCAGATTCTTGCTCTGTACAGAGGCACAGTGCATCCATGTACTAAGTATTGTTCACACATGTGGGTAGGATCCTCTCACACAGCACTTCTAGACAAAGTAGAAAAGAAAGCCTTCCGTTTCACCAATTCTCTGCAGTCTCTCTTGCTTCGCTGCAGTGTTGCATCTCTCTCACTATTCTACAGCTATTACAATAATCAGTGTTCCTCAGAGCTCTCTCAGTGTATACCACCCCCTCTTCGTAGAGCTTGTAGCACCCGTCTTGCAACACAATCCCACCCATACTCTGTGCAACTCTCCAACCCAAGAGTGAAACTTATTCTCAATCTTTCTTCTATTCAACAGTCGAGCTCTCTAACTCTCTCACAGAACCATTCTTTCCCTCAGCCTATGACTTAAATTGCTTCAAATTCCATACAGGCAAATTCCGGTACAGTCGAGGTTAAGGACTAAGCTATTGGTGGTAGGTGTTAAAATAGAGAAGAGAGAGAGAGAGAGAGAGAGAGAGAGAGAGAGAGAGAGAGAGAGAGAGCAGTAAAGACAGTACTGGTATGTGTACATGCAACAGTTATCTGTCAACGTCAAGATAAAACTAAGGTTGGAGATCATCCACTGTAATCCTTGAAATGTGATAATCTCTCTTTCTACACACACACACACACATATATATATATATGGAGTGGGGAGGTGTGGTGGAGTGGTCTTGCCACTGGCCTGGTAATCCAAAGGTCCCGGGTTCAAATCCCGATGTATCAATGGGAAGATATTATTGGGATGGAATTTGTGCTGTATCTAGTATCAGTGCAAAGCCCACCGAAACGTCAATAAAATACCCTCATTGTTCCCTGATTAAATAGCACTGTATGAATATTCCCATATTCAAAATATGCTATAGGGGTGCAATGCCTGGTGAGTTACCTGCTCAACAGGTGGCGTTGTGTGTGTGTAAGTGTGAGAGTCCGAGTCTAGGGGATGAGACAGTGAAGCACGGGAACGAGGTGGCTTCAGGGATGGGGTCGTTTCGGGCCATGAGTGAGCACCGTGCCTCATGTGAAGGCAAGATGGCAGGTGCTCGTTGTGCTCTACGTGCTTCACATGTCTCACTCCCTAGACTGAAACAAGACCTCACGGGCTTCACTGTTCATTGTAAAGCGGTGAATGTTAAGGCTCTCAGCCTATGCCCGAGAGGAAGTAAGTTGGAATATAGAAAAAAAAAAAAAAAAAAAAAAAAAAAAAAAATATATATATATACCCCCCTGGGGGTAAGGGGTGCCTCAATCTTATGGTGGAGGAAAAAAAGAATATGCTCCACGCGTCCTACTGTGTGTGTCGTACAAGGCGACTAATAGGGGGAATGGGGGTAGATTGTAGGCACCAATCGAACAGGGCTATACCCAGGAGAGGCTGTGGGCATTTGTTAAGGAATCGCTGGAACTCCTGTTTCATTTGCTTGGCCTCTTTTACTGATTCCCTTTGTGCCTCACTTTTTTTTTTTTTTTTTTTTTCTATATTCCAACTTACTTCCTCTCGGGCATAGGCTGAGAGCCTTAACATTCACCGCTTTACAATGAACAGTGAAGCCCGTGAGGTCTTGTTCCAGTCTAGGGAGTGAGACATGTGAAGCACGTAGAGTACAACGAGCACCTGCCATCTTGCCTTCACATGAGGCATGGTGCTCACTCATGGCCCGAAACGACCCCATCTCTGAAGCCACCTCGTTCCCGTGCTTCACTGTCTCACCCCCTACACTCGGAGTCTCACACTTACACACACACAACGCCACCTGTTGAGCAGATAACTCACCAGGCATTGCACCCCTATAGCATATTTTGAATATGGGAATATTCATACAGTGCTATTTAATCAGGGAACAATGAGGGTATTTTATTGACGTTTCGGTGGGCTTGTGGTAATGCACTGATACTAGGTACAGCACAAATTCCATCCCAATAATATCTTCCCATTGATGCATCGGGATTTGAACCCGGGACCTTTGGATTACCAGGCCAGTGGCAAGACCACTCCACCACACCTCCCCTTACTGGGAGTAGTCCAGCATGCTCTCACAAACCCGTCCTCCTCCTATCTACTTCACTACACTTAACATGCACACCACACTTCCTCCTTCATAATTTTTAAAAACATAAAATGATGAACACATGCCCAGCCTCGGAGTCCCCAAGGGGGGGGGGGGGGGACCATAAATACCCCCATACATGCCCGACCTTCCCCTGGCGACACCTCTAAATACTCTGAACCACAGCCTTACACTCTTACTGTCAACTTTTGTAATATTCGCGGCCTTTCCTCTAATTTTCACTCTATCGAACACCATCTCTCCATCTCCAAACCTGATCTTCTTTTTCTCACCGAAATTCAGGTGTCTGAAGCAACTGCCAGCAGGCCCCTTCTCTGTATCCTCCTACTTTCTCTATCCTAGTTTCAAAGCCAGAGGCGGATATTGTGCATATGTGCACAACAAACTCACTTGCTCTCGTGTTCCCGATTTCGACTCCTCTGAATTCTCAATTTATGGCTCAAACTATCCTGTCATTCTCATACTAAATATTTCTGTGCTGTCTTGTCTATCTTTCCCCTAACTCTACCGAGTTTCCCAAATTCTTCGACTAGCTAAACTCTAAAGTGGAACTCTATCTATCTCTCCCTTCTCTGAAATCTCCATTTTAGGAGATTTCAACGTTCACCACCGCCAATGGCTCTCCTCTCACTCTACTGACCAACCTGGTGAACAAGCCTACGTCTTTTCTATCATAAATGACGTAGAGCAGCTGGTCCAGCAACCCACCCGTATCCCGGATCACTTCGGAGATCGGCCCAACATTCTTGACTTATTTCTGGCTTCTAACCCTTCTTATACTTTCAATCTTTTCTCTCCTTTTGGGTTCCTCCGACCATAAACTTATCTCCATCACCTGTCCTATCTCTTCAGTACGGCCACCCGATCCTCCCAGCCGGCGGCACTTGTGGCACTTTGGCGCTGCCAACTGGGAGGCTCTCCGGCAGTACTTCTTTGATTTCCCATGGAATGACTTCTGCTTCCGTGGCCAATAACCCTTGGAGAGTGCTGAACGCATTAGCGAGGTAATCCTCTCGGGCATGGAAGCGTACATTCCATTTTCTTTCTCTCAGTCTAATGCAAAAAAATCTTGATTTACTCACGCTTGTTCTACTGCTGTCCACAACAAGAAGGAAGCATTCAAACAGTACTGTTACGACTGGGGTTCAAATATATCAGGGCTCTTATTCATTGGACTAGTAATGGCATAAATGTTACAACGGAAAGCGCTAGCTCCAACCTCTGAAGTATATTCCCAGTGAACAAAGAACACAAATACTCTACAGAGTTCTATATGCAATAATAGGCTATCAAACTCTCAATAAATGTGCGTCTACTCTAGGCTTAATGTTATGTGAAAACAGCCTATTACTACCTATAACCGAAGGTGCTTGGTTATGGTATACAAAGTAAGGTGGTAAGAGAAGTTACAGCTTACGTTACTTTAATCAATAAATGTCAGGCACTCCTGCATGAAAGAAAGTGCACTAAAGTCCTTCAACACTAACAAGCAATCTTCTTTAAATGTTAGATGTTATAAAGATGCTCCTATCGGAAATGGAACCCAAAAAGGCAGGCAGTGGAACAATGCTCGTGCAGGCTATGCACACAAAAAGGCAGAATATATAATGCCGTCGGAGCCAAGAATATCCTAAACACTACAACACTAATAATAATCGCCACAATGCAGAATTCCTATCAACAAAAAGAGCCTAAGTCGTTTGTGTCTCAATACATCAAACTAGGCTGCGAAATGCTTGTGTAATCATAAATGGGTATGCATAAAAAGAGTAATTAGGTTAATATACTTAATGTCTACTATGATTGATAAAGTCTAGCTAGAGTCAATGATACGAGATACTGGTGCGCACTGCGCATGGCATGCTGCATAGCCTAGTGCAAATCTCAAGTCTGTGCGTCAAATATTACGTTATAATGAAGGGTAGCTCTCTTGAGAAACCTTAATACCGAAGTATTAAGCGTTCTCCTGGCGTACCTCAAAGACAAACAATCGAGACTAGAACAGTGCAGAATGGTATAGGCAAAAAGCCCTCATTCGTGCATGCTCTACTCTCAATGGCACACAGACTAGAATTTACTCAATCAACTCCAGTTCTCAGGTATGTCGTGCCGCTTTTAACTAAAGCCAGCACTCATAGGAAACAATACCTATTATATCAGACTCCCAGTCTAGCATTATCTAATCCAGCAGAACACTAATAATTATAGGAAGCGGCAATATGAAAGCCAACCAATGCTTCGTGATCCACTTATCTTAACAACTAACATACACAGGTTATATCAGACCTTAACACACAATACAACTGGCCAGCATGAAGCTGATTTTGCAGAGTTAACCAGAGGGGATATAATGTGAATAGAAAGGTGGTGAAAGATATGGAAAATGAGAGAGATAGGCAGAGGAACAGATTCTCAGGTGCGGAGCGGGGATAGATAGCAAGGGACAAAAAGATGGGTGTGTTCTAGAAACCAGATCTGAGGGAGAGAGTGGCGAGGAACCAGTATATATACTCGCACTAGCTCGAGCCGCGTGGGAAAACAGCGGTTACGAGTCAACTGACCACTAACAAAGCTCACAGCTTGGTAAGGACCTCCCTCCACCAACCCCCGCGAGGCAGCCAGCCGTGACGTCATCGAGCGGGACAAAAAACACTGCGCGCCCCCTCTCACTCTGTTCTACTCCCTCTCTCTCTCCCAGATCCTATCATTACTAGTTAATGACAAAACATATACTTTACAATTAAATATATAAAGCCTTGATATGGGCGAAAACAAAGAGCCTTTCTGGACTGCCCATGACACGAGCTTTCATATGAAATAAAGCACACTCTAATACATAAACTGTAGCCCCATCCACTGCCCTGGCGATCCTAGTGAGTCACTGTAGGACAAGCCATGCGGTTCTAACGGAGTGGTCAACGTCACACCCCCCCCCCCCAAGATTTTTCTCAGAGGCCCCAAGGCTCACAAAAATCTGATGGTTAGAACCCATGCTATATCTCCACTTCCCATCACCCAGCGGCAGTAAAATATCTGGCACAGTTCTTCAACAAAACATTTATTCAAAATTATAACCCTTCCAACACAATAGGTTAAATTATATGTAGTTATGCTCCTCAAGAGCGAGCTTCTCTAGCCCAGCATTCTGAGAGGAGTGCAACTCAGAATTACTGCTATAACATACTGAAAAAATTCAACTATCAAAGAAAGTTTTTTTATTTGATTTTTATGTTTTTAATTTGTTTATTTCGGCTGCACTATAAGGGCAAGCCTAGTTTTTTCTTCTATACCAAACGCTCAACTCCTGCTTTACGACCCAATACGCTGGGCTACAACCGCGAGCCAACAAGCACCAAGCGCAAAATACTATTCAAACTAAAGCAGGAGGCTACCCGTGTGTCAATCTACCCAGGATCATATACCCTTGAACGACCATCTGCAACCACGTTGTCACAACCGGCAATATGGCGTATGTCCAGGTTATATACCAATAACCTTAGTGACCACCTGGTCAGCCTCATATTCCGATTGTGAAACTGGTCCAAGAACTTGAGAGGGTGATGATCTGGGTAAACTACAACGACCGGACCATAGGCTGGAACACAGACCTCGAAATGCCTCAGAGCAAGTACAACCGCCAGCAGCTCCTCCTCGACAACAGAGCAGCTCCCCTGGGCCGAATTGTACTTCTCCGAGCAGAAACTAACAGGATGCTCCAGCCCATCATCGTCCTTTTCCACAAGGACGGCACCAGCCCCCACACCACTAGCCTCCGTTGCTAGTTGGAAAGGTAGGCTAAAGTCAGGGGCCCTGAGGATCGGGTGAGTGCACAACAGGTGTTTTACTTCTCCAAACACCCTCTCACACTCAGGCGCCCACTTGAACTTCTCATCCTTCCAGTTATCCTCTACCTGAGCTTGACTGTCCCATTCTCCTTCTCCACCTTGACTGCTAAACGTCATCACAGGCACAGTGAGAGGCTCAGGGGGGTGCCTCTCATACTCCTTCATGGGATTAACATGACAACTGATTGCGCTTCCGTCTGTCTGGAGTGGCTACCAAGTAAACCAGGTCCGATAGCTCCTCCACCACCCTATAAGGACCAGTGTACTTCGCGGATAAGGGGTGACCTACAAGGGGCAGTAGAGTCAACACCTCCTGACCCACGTGAAACTCCCTGAGTTCAACCTTGAGTTCGTACCTGTCCTTCATGAGGGCCTGAGAGCTAGTCAAATTACGGCCAGCCAACTCCAGACTGCGCAACATCCGTTCTCGACTGTTGAGGACACACTTGAGCATAGAACAAGGTTTTTCTGCGCCCTCCCATACTTCTTCAACCATATGGAGAGGCCCTCTGACACGGTGTCCAAAGACGAGCTCATTAGGGCTGAATCCCAAACTTTTCCCAGGTACCTCCCGTGCAGCAAACAAAACAACATGATTCTCCTGCGGGTAACCATACCGGGAAAAATACACTAGCAAGCCTCGGACCACCGTCTTCACTGACCCATTTCTCATAGGGTACGCGTCAGGGTACCTCGTTGCTACATCTCTCGACTGTGCAACACTGTCCTCCTTCAACTCGACAGCACCGGTACCACATTCAAGAACCTCCGGGTCTTCCAATTGCAACTTACGAATGTCCGAAGGAGCAAGCCTATCCAAGTGTTTGCAAAACAACTCATGCCCCCCTCCTACATTAAGTTTGGCCTCCCGTTTGTCTCTCTCTGCGTACCGTTGCTGTCCCATCGTCTTTTTAAGCCCATCCTCTGCCTTTTCCACAACAGTTACTGGGTCTTCTTCAGACTCGATATTTGGTCCTAGTACTGAGTCTTCGAGAATGTCCGCTGATACTAAACTCTCAACCGTATCAACTTTCAACCCCTTCTCGGTACCCTTCCTCCGCTGATCTAAAGATTGTTGACCAGAATGTGACTCCCTGGATGCAGAATCTCCGGTGACAACACACGCCATAGGCTGTCCCGGACACTTCTCAACCCACTCCTGCTCCTCCCTACTCACGTCGGCCGGCTTCTCGGCAACGACCAAGGGGGGAGCCTCAGAAGTAGGTCCCGCAAAGTCGTTGCCGAGAAGGAGGTCGACGCCCCCAACAGGTAACTTCTCCACAATCCCTACATCCAGGTCACGAGTCACACCATCAACTTCCACCTTCATTCTCACAAGCGGGTATGACCTTGTCGCATTAACTCCCTGAACCACAACCACCCGCTCCGTATTGACAGGTTTACCAGTGCAATTTCTCAACAGTGTTTGCGATGCCCCAGTGTCACGCAAAATTCTCACCTCATGTCTTCTACCCCCCCACTCCACACAACCGAGTCCCCTGTGGTCACTAAAGGCATCACGGACAGGGAATAAGCCTTCCGGATCCTTCTGCACTGGCAGTGTATTTACCTCGGAAGAAATGCCTCTAACAAACTCCGATGTCCTCTTGAACACTCCAATGCCGTGAGCAAAAGACACGGCTGCCGGAGGAGGTCGACTAGGGCACTCATTTGCCTTATGACCCTCCTGGTGGCAACTAAAACACATAAATTTTGGTTTCGGCTTATACTGTGATGTAAAAGGCCCCTGACTTTTCACATACGGTGTGGTGAAAGGTTTGGATTCAGTTTTAGTTTCATGGCTCTTCTGTTTAAATGTGTCATTGTTACGGGGAGGGGGAGGATAACGGTCCTTAGCACTTACATCGTACTTCTGTGAGGACCCACAACCCCGAATCAACGACAGCCGTCGATCAGCTATTTCTGCTGCTTCGACTAGAGTTCTTGGGTTTTTCTCCTTCAAGTTCAAAGTTAGATCACCGCCCGTGCTCTTAAAGAACTGCTCCAACATCATTAACTGCTTAATTTCATCAAATGTTGTGACCCTCTCAGATCGGAGCTAGTTTCCCATAGCATCGGACAAGTCCCGGGCGTGTTCCAAAAAGGTGCTATCTCTTCCCTTAGTTACACCCCGGAACTTCAAACGGTACGTTTCTGGTTGCAATTCATAAGCCCTCAGGACAGCCTCCTTGAGATCCTCATACACAATACATAACTCCAAAGGTAACGCATCGTAGGCTTTAAGACCCTTGCCTATTAATCTAGAGGATACAAGTGCTGCCCATTTATTCTCTGGCCACTGGTGTTCCTGGCACTTCTTCTCAAAGCGTGTGAAAAATTCTGTTACACCACTCTCATCAAACACCGGAACCAGTTTCAATAAGTGCGAGAGAGACTGCTCATGAACACGGTTACCAGCCCCAAGTCGCTGTCCCGTTGCCTCTACTCGCGACTTCTCTACGTCCATGTCGGCACAGTACCTAGTCGACTCTAAATCCGCTTGGATTTTTGCTAGCTCTACGTGCTGAGACTGCTGACTGATAGTTTTTCTCTCTTCTATCTTGGCTAATTCTAATTGCTGCTGAAGCTGACATTTTCTCTCTTCGATCTTAGCTGATTCTATTTGCTGCTGATGCTGAAGCTTAGCTAATTCGAGCTTAAGCAATAATTCTGGAGATAACCCTTGAGGAGGTGAAGGTGCTACAATGTTTGAAATTACCGGTGGTCCCCCCAGGGGCAACCCACCCTGCCAGTCACCACCCAACTGCGGAAGCGTACCCGGGGTCGGCAAACTACTGGGATGGCTGGGAGTCAAGTGTAGGGGAAGCATGGCCGAAGGGCTCTGAGCACTCAACCCATCTCGCTCACCAGTCACCCTGCCCAGTACACATGTTATCAAGTTATCCTTGGTCATGCTGCTCGTACCCGCATGACCGATAGCTGTGGCCAGGCATTGAAGACCGTACCGCTCCATACCCTCCAACCGCTCGGCAGTAACAGGCCATTGCAAAAATATCCTAGCATCCTCCTCACAGTTCACCCGATTAACCATTTCATCATGCTGCTGTTCCTCCGTTTCGACATGACGTACTGTGTCTCCATTCTCCTCTGATCCGGTATAAGACATGATGCTCACAAAAATTTCTCACCACAATATTCAGAAAAGAAGCACCCCAAACTCTTATACCTCAATATACACACAAAAATTCTCGGAAATACTCAAGGGCTATACTATGTTGCAAAACAAAAATTATTCTTGCTGATCCCCGCAAAATATTCTCCAAAACAACAAATGTTCCCTGCTAATAAATGTAGGTTCACCAAATCCTAGGTAAGGTCGCCATTTGTTACGACTGGGGTTCAAATATATCAGGGCTCTTATTCATTGGACTAGTAATGGCATAAATGTTACAACGGAAAGCGCTAGCTCCAACCTCTGAAGTATATTCCCAGTGAACAAAGAACACAAATACTCTACAGAGTTCTATATGCAATAATAGGCTATCAAACTCTCAATAAATGTGCGTCTACTAGGCTTAATGTTATGTGAAAACAGCCTATTACTACCTATAACCGAAGGTGCTTGGTTATGGTATACAAAGTAAGGTGGTAAGAGAAGTTACAGCTTACGTTACTTTAATCAATAAATGTCAGGCACTCCTGCATGAAAGAAAGTGCACTAAAGTCCTTCAACACTAACAAGGAATCTTCTTTAAATGTTAGATGTTATAAAGATGCTCGTATCGGAAATGGAACCCAAAAAGGCAGGCAGTGGAACAATGCTTGTGCAGGCTATGCACACAAAAAGGCAGAATATATAATGCCGTCGGAGCCAAGAATATCCTAAACACTACAACACTAATAATAATCGCCACAATGCAGTATTCCTATCAACAAAAAGAGCCTAAGTCGTTTGTGTCTCAATACATCAAACTAGGCTGCGAAATGCTTGTGTAATCATAAATGGGTATGCATAAAAAGAGTAATTAGGTTAATATACTTAATGTCTACTATGATTGATAAAGTCTAGCTAGAGTCAATGATACGAGATACTGGTGCGCATGGCATGCTGCATAGCCTAGTGCAAATCTCAAGTCTGTGCGCTAAATATTACGTTATAATGAAGGGTAGCTCTCTTGAGAAACCTTAATACCGAAGTATTAAGCGTTCTCCTGGCGTACCTCAAAGACAAACAATCGAGACTAGAACAGTGCAGAATGGTATAGGCAAAAAGCCCTCATTCGTGCATGCTCTACTCTCAATGGCACACAGACTAGAATTTACTCAATCAACTCCAGTTCTCAGGTATGTCATGCCGCTTTTAACTAAAGCCAGCACTCATAGGAAACAATACCTATTATATCAGACTCCCAGTCTAGCATTATCTAATCCAGCAGAACACTAATAATTATAGGAAGCGGCAATATGAAAGCCAACCAATGCTTCGTGATCCACTTATCTTAACAACTAACATCTATCTATCTATCTATTGCCTGACGCCGTGATCCCCGAAGGGGTGGCCACGAACGAACCGCCCCCATGCACCTCTGTCCCCAGTCAGTCGACGCCCCTCCCCCCAACCAGCACCGCCTTCATTCATGTAGTTCCTCACTCCATCCTTCCACCTCATATTCGGTCTACCTCTCCCCCTCTGTCCCTCCACCTCGCTCTCGTACACCCTCTTAGTCATTCTCTCGCTTTCCATACGTTCCATATGGCCGAACCATCTCAAGTTGTTCCTTTTCACACTTTCCAGCACATCTACCTCCACACCACACCTCCTTCTTACTTCCTCATTAGTCTGTCTATCCCTCCATGTAATTCCGCACGCACTCCTTAAGTAATTCATTTCCACTGCTCTCACTCTTGGTCTGAGTCTCTCAACCAACGTCCATGCTTCGCTTCCGTAAGTCAGTGTCGGGATTACCACACTGTCATGCAAGGACTTCTTCACTTCCATACTGACCTATTTCTTGTTACTGCTTTTAGCGTTCCTACAACCCTCTTCCCCTGTTGTACCCTCTCTTGCACCTCTTCATCCATAGTCCCATCTTTACTCAACACACTGCCCAGATACTTAAAAGAGTTGACGATCTCCATAGCCTGACCGTTCAGCTTCACCTCACACTCTGTGACTTCACCCCTTTCGAAGACCATAACCTTGCTCTTCCCCGTATTTACCTTCAAATTCCGTTTTTCGCACACTGTTCCAAACTCATTTACCAGACCCTGCAACTCCCATTCATTATCACTCATCAGAACTGTATCATCCGCAAACAGCAGTATAGGTAGCTTCCACTCAATTCCCTCCCTTTTCAGCGATACACCAACATCCACTGCTCTTGATAGTATTTCTTTCATAACTCCATCCATATATACAGTAAACAACCACGGGGACATCACACACCCCTGTTTCAAACCAACATTCAGGTCAAAGAACTCGCTCTGCTCACTCTCCACACGTACTGCCGCCTTTGCACCCTCATACATGCTCTTCACTGCTTTCAGCAACTTGCCCTCTACTCCGTATATTCTAAGTACTTTCCACAAACCTTCTCTATCCACTCTGTCATAGGCCTTCTCCAAGTCCATAAAGGCAACATACACCTTTTGTTTCTTCTCCAGATACTTCTCCACAACACAATTCAGGGTAAAAATCTGATCTACACATCCTCTTCCCTTCCTAAAGCCTCCCTGCTCGTCGCCTATCCATTTCTCCGTTCTCACTCTCACTCTCTCAATCACTACCCTACTGTATACCTTCCCTACTACGCTTAGAAGACATATTCCTCGGTGGTTACCACACACTCCTCTTTCCCCTTTGCCCTTATATAGGGGGACTATTATGCCAGTCTTCCAGTCATCGGGTGCACTCCCCTTCTCCCATGCTAGTTTGCACATTTTCCATACCCATTCTATCACTATCTCACCACCATACCTCAACATTTCCCCACACACTCCATCTGTTCCTGGTGCTTTCCCCAACTTCACTCTTTTCATGGCTTCCCACACTTCTGACCTCCTGATCCCCACCTCCTCCTCCACTACTTCTCTTCTTCTCCCTCCCATACCATATCCAGCTATGTTTGCTGGCTCTTCATTCCTTTCATTTAGCAACTCACTGAAGTACTCCCTCCATCTTTCGACTCTCTCTTGCTTCTCGGCTAGCATTCTCCCATTCTTATCTTTCACACCCTTACTGTTTCCCTTGCTACCTTCCCTAACTTTCTTGACTTCTTTCCAGAACAGTTTCTTACTCTCCCTCCATTTTACACTCAGATTCCTTCCAAATTCCTCATCTACTCTTCTCTTACTTTCCTTCACTACTCTCTTCACCACCCTCTTACTCTCCACGTACCTCGCTCGTTTCTGTCTCTCGGAATCTTCATTCCCTCTGCTACCCAACCACTCTCTATATGCTTTCTTCTTTTCTTCCACAGCTATTCTTACCTCTTCTGTCCACCATGCTGTACCTTTCACTCCCCTCCCTCTTCTCCTCACTCCACACACCTCCTCACATGCTGCACAGATCTCATCCTTAAACACCTTGCTCATCTCCTCCACTTCCTCCATAACTTCCAGGTCGAACCCACCTAGTCGTCTTTCCACTGCTCTCCTGTACTCCTCCCTGACTTCCTCCTCCTGCAACCTCTCCACCCTCCTCACCATTCCACCCTCCTCTCGCCTCCCTCCCGCTCTCCTCACCCACTTCTTTTGTATCCTAACCTTAGCTACCACTACATAATGATCAGACAGACCCCCTCCAATACCCCTATACACCCTAGCATCCATCACAGATTTCTTCATTCGTTCATCCACACATACATAATCAATCAATGACTTTCGTTCCACCACTGTCTTATCCTTCATTGTCAACATCCGTTTCCACGTGTACCTGTGGATCATTCTGTGTCGGAAGAAGGTGTTGGCTATCCACAGCCTCCTCCCCACACATACGTCCACAAGTGCACTACCATTCCCATTCACCTCTGATGGTACCCCCCACCCTCCCACCACTCCCTCAACTTTCCTATCACCCACCTTACCATTCATATCCCCAATCAGAAATATTCTTTCGTTCTTGTCAAACTTCTCCAGGCACGCCTCCACATTCATCCAGAACTCCTCTTTCTTTCTTTCAAGTATATCCTCTGTCGGGG
Source organism: Lithodes maja (assembly GCA_037953745.1). Lineage (NCBI taxonomy): Eukaryota > Metazoa > Arthropoda > Malacostraca > Decapoda > Lithodidae > Lithodes > Lithodes maja. Next base: position 21,059 of record JBAKBP010016234.1, read on the forward strand.
CATACACGCATACAATCACCCACGTTTGTATTCCTACTTTCATTCTCACCCACACAATCCTTGAACCCACAGACCCATACTCTCTTACACATTCCTTCCATTTGCTACTTACAAACAAACATGCACCTTCTCTCGCTATTCCTTCACTCACTCCAGCACACACACCTATTCCACACTCCCACTCTCTCACATCTGAACCTTTCCATTTGGTCTCTGTCATTCCACATACATCCAGCCTGGCATTCACTAACACTTCCAGAACCTCTCTCTCTTTTGTGCCATCATTCATGCCACTAACATTCCATGTCGCCATTCTCAGAATGTCCGAAGGCATGTCCTTAGTCGGTCGTGGTTCGTCAACGTTGGTTCCGTCCGCATCCGAGGCTGTTCGTTCGTTTTTTTTTGCTTAGATATTTTTTCCGGGTGGGGGTCGCAAGCCCACTGACCCAACCTCTTTAGTCGCCTCTTACGACACGCAGAAGGCACGTGGGGCATATTCTATTCCCTAAACTAACATACAACTAACATACACAGGTTATATCAGACCTTAACACACAATACAACTGGCCAGCATTAAGCTGATTTTGCAGAGTTAACCAGAGGGGATATAATGTGAATAGAAAGGTGGTGAAAGATATGGAAAATGAGAGAGATAGGCAGAGGAACAGATTCTCAGGTGCGGAGCGGGGATAGATAGCAAGGGACAAAAAGATGGGTGTGTTCTAGAAACCAGATCTGAGGGAGAGAGTGGCGAGGAACCAGTATATATACTCGCACTAGCTCGAGCCGCGTGGGAAAACAGCGGTTACGAGTCAACTGACCACGAACAAAGCTCACAGCTTGGTAAGGACCTCCCTCCACCAACCCCCGCGAGGCAGCCAGCCGTGACGTCATCGAGCGGGACAAAAAACACTGCGCGCCCCCTCTCACTCTGTTCTACTCCCTCTCTCTCTCCCAGATCCTATCATTACTAGTTAATGACAAAACATATACTTTACAATTAAATATATAAAGCCTTGATATGGGCGAAAACAAAGAGCCTTTCTGGACTGCCCATGACACGAGCTTTCATATGAAATAAAGCACACTCTAATACATAAACTGTAGCCCCATCCACTGCCCTGGCGATCCTAGCGAGTCACTGTAGGACAAGCCATGCGGTTCTAACGGAGTGGTCAACGTCACAGTACCGACGCCTTAAAACTCAAGAATCTCATTCTTCCTATGTTTCTGCCCGGAATCAAGCCAAATCTGTTCTTCGACTTGTCAAGCACTCTTTCATCAATAATATATGCACTGAACTATCCAACTCTGGCTCTTCCCAAGCTTTCTGGCGTCTAGCCAAAAACCTCTCCAACAAATTTTCTTCCTCGTCTTTCCCTCCCCTTTTCCACTCTGATGGCACAACCATCACTTCTTCCTCTAACAAAGCTGAACTCTTTGCTCAAACTTTTGCCAGAAACTCTACTTTAGATGATTCCGGTGCTATTCCTCCCTCTCCCTCTCCTACTTATGCTTATTATCCCAATCTCTTCTAAAGATGTACTTTCTACCCTCTCTGGGCTTAATACTAAGAAGGCGTACGGTCCGGACGGTGTTCCTCCTGTTGTACTCAAAATCTGTGCTTCCGTGCGTTTGCCTAGGCAAACTCTTTCGTCTCTGTCTCTCCTCTAACGTCTTTCCTTCTTGCTGGAAGTTTGCTCTCATTCAACCTGTGCCAAAGAAGGGTGACCGCTCTCAACCCTCCAACTATAGTCCAATTGCTCTCATCTCTTGTATCTCTAAAGTTTTTTAATCTATTCTTGCTCCCAAATTTCTTAAGCATTTCTCATCTCATAATCTGCTCTCAGATCGCCAGTATGGTTTTCCTTAAGACTCGCTCTACTGGTGATCTTCTTTTATATCTTACTAACTCTTGGTCATACAACTTTCGGGACTTCGGTGAGACTTTTTCTGTTGCACTAGACATATCGAAGGCCTTCGATAGAATCTGGCACAAATCTTTAATTTCCAAACTGCCCTCCTTCGGTTTCTGTCCCTCCATCTGTGCCTTTGTCTCTAATTTCCTTTCCGGCCATTCCATAGCTGCTGGTATGGACGGCCATCGCTCATTTCCTCATCCTATCAACTCCGGTGTTCCTTAGGGTTCTGTCCTATCTCCTATTCTCTTTCTAATTTTCATAAATGATCTTCTCAACTGTACATCCAGTCCCCTCCATTCATATGCAGACGACTCTACTTTACACCACTCAATTAGTTTTCCAGAACGCCCCAGCCAGCAGTCCTTCAAAAGTAAACGTAATGAAGATATAAAATGCTCATCATCTGATCTAGCTACTATTTCCAATTGGGGTAGAGAAAACCTTGTTGCCTTTAATGCTTCCAAAACACAATTTATCCATCTTACTACCCATTAGGAACCTCCAGAGGACTATCCCTTATTCTTCAACAATACAAAAATAAACCCTTCATCTTCCCTCAATGTTCTCGGTGTCTCTTTTTCTTCTGCTCTCACTTGAAAAGACCATATTACCAGTCTTACTAAGGCAGCCTCCCAGAAGCTGGGTGTGCTCAACCGCCTCAAGGGGTTCTTTACCCCTGCGCAGCTTCTTGCTCTGTACAGGGGCACAGTGCGTCCTTGTATTGAGTATTGTTCACATGTGTTGGGAGGATCCTCTCACACCGCACTCCTAGATAAAGTAGAAAGGAAAGCCTTTCGTATCATTAAGTCCCGTCCACTCACCAACTCTCTGCAATCTCTCTCTCTTCGCCGCAATGTTGCATCTCTCTCACTATTCTATCGTTATTACAATAATCAGTGTTCCTCGGAGATTTCCCAGTGTATACCACCTCCTCTACGTAGGGTACATAGTACCCGCCTTGCAACACAATCCCACCCCTACTCTGTGCAGCTCTCCAACCCAAAAGTGAAATGCTATTCTCAGACTTTCTTCTATTCAACCGCTGAGCTCTTGAACTCTCTCCCAGAATCAGTCTTTCCCTCTTCCTATGACTTAAATTGCTTCAAGGTCCGTGTGTCCAGGCATTTTAACTCGAACGTCCCTTGATTTTGGCCCTGTCACTCTTTGAAATCTGGGGGAGGCACTCGCTGCAGGCAGTTCTTTTGTCTCCCTCATTCACATAGAAAACAAAACAAATCACATGGCAAACAAAACAAAAACAAATATATACAGTATATGTATTTACATAAATACATACAAGTTTTAAGGCCGCTTCATCCACAGAGAGAGTGGTTTTAGTCTCTTTACTGTAGTACAGTACAATAAAGACTTGCCACAACACAGCCCCATTATATCATCACATTGGCCGATGTTAGTATAGTGCTAACAGTGTCTCAGCAAGACTCAACAAAGTCCCCCTGCAGCACTTTCACCTGGCGAAATCGCACCACACCAACCTTAACCGTGCTACAACAAGGCAGTAACAGGAAATCACCATAACTGCTACAGAGGCTGACTGCACCACCGAAGTGGTGGGCGGTGGGGTCGCTGCATCCCTACGCCAGAGAGAAAGGTTGATTTGTGCCTGTGGGCTGTGAGACTAAGGCACTAGGGAACCATGGGCCACACCATTATGGCACCACTGCCTTCACCACTCTCAGGGAAAAACAAAACAAAAAAATTGAAATAAGAATGATGAAAAAGGATAAATCAGAACTGGATTTTGGAAGTAGAGGGCACCAACCCTCATTCTTATAGATTCAGCCCACCATATATATATATACAGGTATATATATATATATATATATATATATATATATATATATATATATATATATATATGGTATATATATATATATATATATATATGGTATATATATACTGTATATATATATATATATATATATATATATATATATATATATATATATATATATATATGTATACAGTATATGTATATACTCAGGCACATACCCCATTGCTGGGGGTGGCCGACTTGAGACAGAGCCCGAACAGAAACTTTTAAAGTTCCAATTATTAGGGCCATTCCCTCGCCCCAATATTATACAGTATATAAACACACACACACACACACACACACAAACACATTCAATACATACACACACGACCATCCACTCAAGCACACACATATATCCACATGATTCAGTCGGTCATACCAAAGACATACTGAGAGAGAGAGAGAGAGAGAGAGAGAGAGAGAGAGAGAGAGAGAGAGAGAGAGAGAGAGAGAGAGAGAGAGAGAGAGAGAGAGAGAAAGGAAGATGTGAGATGAAAAATAAAAGTGAGAAGGGAAAATCATTGCAGGGTCACACGATTATTTTTCCGGCAACTTTTGAAGAGTAACTTAATATTGGTGACATTTGGAGGGTTGATGCTTTGATTTCGGTAACTTGAGCTGACGGTAAATTGATTCCCTTATTAACTAATTTATCGATACTTAATGGAAACAAATGAAACTACTGTGTTTCTGCATCATATTTAGACAAAAGTTTATCTAATTAGTACCATATTCCATGACGAAATCTTCAAAATAACTGAGTAATCTTGATTGGCGCTTTGCAATTTACAGTCAGTTGAAAATAAACAGACTAAAGACTGGAGATATATTACTGTAGTAGATTGAAATATTACAGTAACTTAATATTAGTGACTTTTGGGGTGTTGATGCATTGATGTCGGTAACTATACTCTGTTTATTTCTGTTGTGCCGGAAATTGATAAATTAAATCCCTTGATACAGTCCTTAAAACAATCAAGTTCTGGTTTGATGGACTTAAATATATTTGACAGGGATGTCCCGAGTAGGTTCTAGAAGCAATAAAAATGGTATTCAAAGGTTCAATATAACACTCAATAACAACACAAGGAAGAACACATATCAATATTTTATTTAATAAGCAGGAAGGTGGGTTGAGAAGAATAATCATTAAGGCAAATCCCACAATAAGAGTAGAGATATATATTGTCCTTATGTCAGAACAATCTTACTGATACCAGAAGAACTCAATAGTGAGAGTCTAGTATTACATCAGATCATGTGGAAAAAACATACATAGAGGCATAATGTACAAGAATCAATTTTAACCTTCAATGCAATAATAAATGAGAGTAGATTATCTTCCATTTTCAATAATACCCTAGATAATGATCCTAGGATAAAATAATGAGAAGAGTTGAGGTAACAAAGATACAGTCACAGGAAGCAAGGTGAGTCACGTGTGGGGCTCAGTTGACCCTTTGAGAACTGACTGCGTGAGCTTGCCTTTAGGTCAGGTCACTGGGAAGGTCATTAAGTGAACTGAGATGATAAATAATACTTTTTTCTAGTTAATGCAACTATGACCTTAGCTACAGTGCAATATTACTTTATTTTATGTGAAAGGGCTGAAATTATTATTTATAATAAAATTAATGACAAGTATCAAAATCGCCCTCAAGGAAGTTATATCTTATTACGGAATTATATTACTTGAACATATGCTACGATAACGAACCAAACTTAGGAATTCGTGTCACTATATTTTTCTTAGGTAAAGCAGAGTAATTATGTGAAGTGAATAAGAACAAAAAGTAATTTATGTGGTCTGCTAGGTGGTATTAATTAGATCAAGATTCAACCTTCAATATTCACTACTGTGATAACACACGAAGATAAGTAATATATTAACTGAGTTCCAAAAGACTCAGACTTGAATGAATACTAAGGTTTTAATCTCAAACAGTAGGAACTGACTGATTAACAGATATCGATCAGTAGATCGTACTTAACAATTAGATTGACGCTAATGACGAAGTTTAGCTCATTGATATTTAATGCAATATCAGATTCGCTTCTGAACTAGTTACCAGGGCGAGTAAAATAAAATGTACAGGCACAATTAGTACATGGGCATAGGCGACGAAGTCCTACTCATTGATACTTAAAACAGGCAGTACCAGGCACGGGCCAGAACGGGTTAACAGGGCGCGGTGATTAAATACACAGATACAATTAGTGTATGGTGGATGCAAATGACACGAAACACGGAGGAAAGAGTTCCTAAACACGGTATTCGAAATATCACAACATCATGATTTACAAGAACATAAAAGCACGTCTAAGATATATGTCATATGCGATTACGGAATAGAGAAATTAGGAATTACACTGAGTTGGAAAATTGGGCGTAGGTTCTAGGTAAAAAGCGATTATCTAAATGGAATGATCACGGAATATATTGGGACTTCAACTCACAATAAACAAATCACCATACATGTAGTCAGTAAATCTGCGAGCGTGGGGGGGCCTGAATATATGTTAATGACACTGATATGTAACGTATGCGTAATTTATGAATTAAACAAAGGCTTGAACAAGGGTCAAGAACTGAAGGCAAGATGGACACAGAATAACACAGGTTCAGAAGGATGAAACTTATTACGCAAGCATAGGATCATGGGCACAGATCGCAAGTAAATCAGTGCACAACACGGTTCACATATTTACATAATCAATACCTCACAACAATAACCAACAGAGAAAGACACAGAAACACTTAAGTATTTGGGAGGGCAGGGGGATGAGAGTACTGGTCTGGCCGGCGTAGAGGGTAGTAGCCAATCTTACACAGCTGGTGGCCTCCTCGAGCAGGGGTCCTGGATGTAGGCCTGGTTACTTAAGCCAAACCGGGGTCCTAGGTTCAGGTCTGCTTACGTAATTTGAGCAGGGGTCCTAGGTCCAGGGCTACGTCCATAGCTCGAGCAGGGGTCCTCGGTTCAGGGCGCCAAGCAGCAGACAGGTGGCCCTTCAGTAATCCGGAAGGGGGCCAACGTCCAAGGGGCACTCTCGAGGGTCAGGGGGCGAAGGGGGAGGGGGGAACCGTAGCAACACCGTCTCAAAAAGCCAAATCCTGTTCGGAGTCTGCCTAGTCGATAGGTGAGGTGGTTTTTGCACCCTTTCCTCAGGATTTCCTGAGGTCCTATTCAAATATTTTCTTACTTCAGGGGTCAACGAACTCGGGGAAAAAGGAGTGTAGAGGAAAGAGGAAAAATGGTTGTTGTGAGGTACATATACATTCTAGCCTGGGAACTCAGGTCTTATTATATGGGCCTGGTTCCAAGGTAATATTATATTACTTAATGGGGCGGCTGGAAGGTCCAGGGCGCCTGTGAAAAATAAAGAATACTTAAAGCTAAAAATGGAGCAACTGTCTTGCAGGTCTTCTAATTATCCTAGGACATATATATAGGATTGTAGTTGTATCCTCGGGTGCATGGAGTTGTCAGGCACTATCAGGTCCACTTGTTCCTGAAATATCTGCGGTGCTGGTGAGTAGATTGCATAAGGGAGTGCTCATCATATCCCAAATCTGGCGGAACAATACAGAGGGCGTCACTTCTGGTGGAGACTACGGAAAAGGAGGGTTCTAATTGGTGGTCCCAGGGCGGCTGTGGTTGGCTGAGGATGGTGGCTTGTGACTGGCTGAGAGAGTCCTTCGTTTTCTCAGGTGGCTGTGGGCGTGAAAGAGAACTGTGGAATGGACAGCTGGGCATGGTCAACTCAGGTAGATTCTGGTAGACTCGTAGGGGGGACTCAGGTAAACGTCTTTGTTGTCTGTCCTGGGAGTTTGAGGTTGCCTGAGTGGTTATGCTGACCACTCGGTTTATCGTTGGTGTGGGGCCCGTCATCTCAATTTCCATATGGCGGTAAATTGTCATGTGTTCCTCTCGATATCTTACCTATTATAAAGATTTTGTAGTGAAGTATGGTGTTAATTATGAAAGCTGGATATTACTAGGATGAAGAGACACAGGCTGGTATTCTTAAAAAATTATTTCTCTTCGCAGCACATAAAGCCGGTATCACATGAGAGTTTTTGTAGTCAACATTCGATGATCAACATTTTTCTGGCAACATTTCTAAAATATTTTGCACTGGTATAGGAAACTAAACTGGTGATAGATGAATTTACGTGACAGAAATATTTTACATGTTGACCTCATAAGCTGCCAGACTAGTGTTGAGGATAAATATTAAGGGAAACAAGCGCTCGTGTGATACCGGCATAATTGTGAATGAGTGTTGTTTACAGAGATTACGCGGTTTACCACTCCCATTTAATTATTTTTTATTTTCCTCGCTTGACTTTCATCAAACTTAAAAATAACACTCCGTAGACCCCAGTTTAAGATAAATTTGTACATTTTTCGATAGAAAAATGTTGCGGCCGAAGGCCGGCTTCTCTTAAAATTTAAGGCTCGCTTACGCTCGCCAGGAAAAAAATCGACACCTAAATGACACGAAATGATATAGAAATAGGATGAAAGGTTTTAAAATCGACAAGGTAATGAATGGGTCGAATGTCTTCAAATCTGAAACTAATGGGGCTAAACATGAGGCAGAAGGGGGACCAGAAAACCGGCCCCTCCACCCCCCCCCCCTCCTCCCTTACTTCTGATGCTTCCAGATCAGAGTTGCTGAAGAAAAGGCTGGATAAAGACACTTGGAGATTTTAACCCACACAGTACCGGCGATGTCCTTTTCATTATATTCTGGCAACTATTAGACGATTATATTCAGTTTAGGAAAGACGTCTGTCAATACAAAGGCTACAGACTACCTCAACGCATCCTTTCAGCTACTATATTATATCCTTCCTGAGCTGAATATAATCATCTAAATGGAGCTGAAATCCAATATAAAAGACGTCGCCGGTACAGTCAGGGTTAAGGACTAATTAGCTATTGGTGGTAGGTGTTACAATGGAAGGTACAGAGAGAAAGAGAGAGAGAGAGCAGTAAAGACAGTACTGGTATATACACTCGAGGAAAGAACAATCTTTACACTAACGCTCTAAACTATTCTGGAAGTTGGTCTAAATCTTGTGATAATACCTCACACACTTATGTTTCACTCGATTCATTCCGTTCACACACAATTATATACAGTTCACCAGTGTAAAGATTGTTTTTTCCTCGAGTGTATATGCAACAGTAATCTATCAACGTCAAGATAAACTAAGGTTGGGGATTATCCACTGTAATCCTTAAAATGTGATAATCTCTACACACTGAGGCAACGTTTGGTAGGAATTATATGAGAATACAAATCACACAGACCATATGGTTTCATTAAAGTTGTCTGACCTTAAAATAAATATTACTGGCAATATGTAGTCGGTGTCAAAACCATTAAGGGGACTGGCTCTTTTTTTTTTTGGTTTATTAATTAATTCACTCTAAAAAAAGAAAAATTCGTTTTCACGCTAGACCTCTGTCAAGCTTAGAAAAACACCCCCTAGACCCCCCCCCGCCCCCCCCCCCTTAAGGTAAATGTGTACATTTTTCGGTAGAAAAATTTCCCGGCCAAAGGCCGATTTCTTTTAAAATTAACACCTAAATGGCACGAAAGATTTAAACATTGACATTGAAATGGGGCGAAAGGTGTTAAAATCGCAAACCTAATGGGCCGAACATCTTAAAACCTCAACCCTAATGGGGCTAAGCAAAGGGGGAAAGGGGTCCAGAAAAACGACCCCTCTCCCCTTAAGACATAATGGCAGAGAAACTACATGACAGTTTAACACAAATGCATTTCTTTTAATTATATTTCTTAATTCATTTTTACCCTGAATTGTGTTGTGGAGAAATATCTGGAGAAGAAACAAAAGGTGTATGTTGCCTTTATGGACTTGGAGAAGGCCTATGACAGAGTGGATAGAGAAGGTTTATGGAAAGTACTTAGAATACACGGAGTAGAGGGCAAGTTGCTGAAAGCAGTGAAGAGCATGTACGAGGGTGCAAAGTCGGCAGTACGTGTGGAGAGTGAGCAGAGCGAGTTCTTTGACCTGAATGTTGGTTTGAAACAGGGGTGTGTGATGTCCCTGTGGTTGTTTACTGTATATATGGATGGAGTCATGAAAGAAATACTATCAAGAGCAGTGGATGTTGGTGTATCGCTGAAAAGGGAGGGAATTGAGTGGAAGCTACCTACTGTATACTGCTGTTTGCGGATGATACAGTTCTGATGAGTGATAATGAATGGGAGTTGCAGGGTCTGGTAAATGAGTTTGGAACAGTGTGCGAAAAACGGAATTTGAAGGTAAATGCGGGGAAGAGCAAGGTTATGGTCTTCGAAAGGGGTGAAGTCACAGAGTGTGAGGTGAAGCTGAACGGTCAGGCTATGGAGATCGTCAACTCTTTTAAGTATCTGGGCAGTGTGTTGAGTAAAGATGGGACTATGGATGAAGAAGTGCGGGAGAGGGTACAACAGGGGAAGAGGGTTGTAGGAACGCTAAAAGCAGTAACAAGAAATAGGGTGGTCAGTATGGAAGTGAAGAAGTCCTTGCATGACAGTGTGGTAATCCCGACACTGACTTACGGAAGCGAAGCATGGACGTTGGTTGAGAGACTCAGACCAAGAGTGAGAGCAGTGGAAATGAATTACTTAAGGAGTGCGTGCGGAGTTACATGGAGGGATAGACAGACTAATGAGGAAGTAAGAAGGAGGTGTGGTGTGGAGGTAGATGTGCTGGAAAGTGTGAAAAGGAACAACTTGAGATGGTTTGGCCATATGGAACGTATGGAAAGCGAGAGAATGACTAAGAGGGTGTACGAGAGCGAGGTGGAGGGACAGAGAGGGAGAGGTAGACCGAATGAGAGGTGGAAGGATGGAGTGAGGAAGTACATGAACGAAGGCGGTGCTGGTTGGGGGGAGGGGCGTCGACTGACTGGGGACAGAGGTGCATGGGGCAGTTCGTTCGTGGCCACCCCTTCGGGGATCACGGCGTCAGGCAATAGATAGATAGATTCTTTTTCTCTTGTTTTCCTTTTGTCAATTTTGTATTATTTTTATATAATTGTTTACGTCTGTCAATTATAATTGTCCCCCTGCTATCGGGCACGTTATTGACCCGTACTGTACCGGCGACGTCTTTTTAATTTTTGTTCTGGCTACTATTAATCAACTGTTCTCAGATTAGTAAGGATCTCTAGCAGTTATATGGCTTCGAACTATCTTAATCAACCCATTTAGCTACCACAGATCTTTCCTAATCTGCATACAGTCGTCTAAATATAGCTAAACCAAAATATAGCAGATGTCACTGGTACAGAAAGTGTTAAATATATTATTGTATACCTTCAGTCTTCTTTGCTCAGGATCCCCTTTTACTCTTAACCCGGGAACTACGGGAAGACTCTTAAGAGTTCCCCCGGCGGACTGCGGGAAGACTCTTAAGAGTCAGAGAAAAAACAAAATCAACTTTAAACATCGAAAAAAATATATATATATTTTTATTTTTTTATTTTTTTATTTTTGTTTTGCCCCTGGGCCATGCAAAATATCACTCCTCTACCTCCCCTCCTTCCCCACTTTCCTCCCCTCCTTCAGTTATCACCTATTTTCCCTGTTATTCCCTTATTCTGAGGTATATTTTTGTGCTAACATTAGCGAGCTGCAAGCAGGGCCTTGTCATCACTGTTAGCAAGCGAGTGCAAGAGAGAGAGAGAGAGTATCGATCGACTGTGTCTCAGTGGCCTTGGGGGGAAATTGGCGGGAAAGCAGGTTGCCTCACCCATACATTATATAACTCGCGGCCTGTATCTCCGATTTTGACCATCCAAACGCTGTTTTCACTCGTTTTATTGTTGTTTCAGGTTAATACCTTTATAATCAACCCATAATAGGCGCGTTAGGATAAGTATTAATGCTATTTATGGTAAAATGAATATTTTAGTGATGGAAACAGCTCAAATACGTCAGCACAGGGAGAGGTGTCTAATTACCCCCATGCGCGCTTCTTAGGTTAAGGGGGGTCACCGTTTTTTTTTTTTTATCTTTCTCTCCTTTTCTCTCTTTCTTTGGCTTATGTCCATTCGGCCCCCTTCAGCCAACTGTTCTAAGACGTTTATCCCCATCCAGGTTCGAATTCTTGATTGCGAGCGCTATACAGCATTGTATGGAGAAATCCAGCTTTGCCGTAGACATTTTCATATCGAAAAATGTACAAATTTAGCTTGCTGTCTTAACAAAAATATATATATGCTGGCTCGCTACCGCTTGCCAGGAAAATATTAACACCTGGATGGGGGTAAACGTCTTAAAACAGTAGGCTGAATGGGGCCGAATGGATACAAGCCAAAGAGAGAGGGAGAGAAAGAGAAAAAAAGCGAGGTGGGCCCCCGTAACCCATTCAAGATCCGATGTCGCATTTCTTTTCTGTTTTCTGGATTTTATCAGACGATTTTATTCAGATTAGGAAGGGTGTATGAGAGTCAGAGGGGTAATTGAGATAGTCTGTACCCTTATGATTCCCACAGATCCTTCCTGAGCTGCATAAAATCGTTTAACGCTAGCCGGAAGGGAACTGCGTCCTGCTCCTCAGAGGGTTAAGGGGAGATGAGCCGTTTTTTTTTGGTCTATTATTTCAATTATTCCTTTATTTCTTAGTTTCTTCACTAGACCTCCATCAAACTTAAGAATACATCCATTAGATCCCCCTTCTAGATTAATTTGTAAATTTTTCGGTAGAAAAATTTCCCGGCCGAAGGCCGGTTCTTCCACCTTTACACGCTCACTATCGTTCGCCAGGGAAAAAATCGACACCTAAATTGCACGAAAGGTCTAAATATTGACAACGAAATGGGGCGAAAGGTCTTAAAATCGACTAACTAATGGGGCAAACATCTTAACATCTGAAAACTAATGGGGCTAAACATGAGGGAGAAAGTTGTCCAGAAAACCGGCCCATCCCCCCTTAATATGCCCTAAACTACTATACCCTGTGCAATGTAGGTTGGCCAAACATCACGACTCCTAACCTCGGTAACTCAAAAAGGGCTAGAGCAAATGTGCCGTAGTTTTCCAGCACACCTACTCCCGGCCTGACTCTTCCCAACTGGTAGACAGATTTCATTCAGGAACTTGCTTAAGCAATCAGGAATGCCTGAATCAGCCCTATTATATTGTAAATATGCCCGCACTGAAGGTGTTAAAGTACAGTACAAGAAATAACAATATTCTTTATTTTCCATTCCATAAAACAATCTCAGAACTATTTAGTAACCTACGGCTACAATCACTTCCAGTCCCTTTAAAACTATTTAGTAACCTACGGCTACAATCACTTCCAGTCCCTTTAAAACTATTTAGTAACCTACGGCTACAATCACTTCCAGTCCCTTTAAAACTATTTAGTAACCTACGGCTACAATCACTTCCAGTCCCTTTAAAACTATTTAGTAACCTACGGCTACAATCACTTCCAGTCCCTTTAAAACTATTTAGTAACCTACGGCTACAATCACTTCCAGTTCCTTTAAAACTATTTAGTAACCTACGGCTACAATCACTTCCAGTTCCTTTAAAACTATTTAGTAACCTACGGCTACAATCACTTCCAGTCCCTTTAAAACTATTTAGTAACCTACGGCTACAATCACTTCCAGTTCCTTTAAAACTATTTAGTAACCTACGGCTACAATCACTTCCAGTTCCTTTAAAACTATTTAGTAACCTACGGCTACAATCACTTCCAGTTCCTTTAAAACTATTTAGTAACCTACGGCTACAATCACTTCCAGTCCCTTTAAAACTATTTAGTAACCTACGGCTACAATCACTTCCAGTTCCTTTAAAACTATTTAGTAACCTACGGCTACAATCACTTCCAGTCCCTTTAAAACTATTTAGTAACCTACGGCTACAATCACTTCCAGTCCCTTTAAAACTATTTAGTAACCTACGGCTACAATCACTTCCAGTTCCTTTAAAACTATTTAGTAACCTACGGCTACAATCACTTCCAGTCCCTTTAAAACTATTTAGTAACCTACGGCTACAATCACTTCCAGTTCCTTTAAAACTATTTAGTAACCTACGGCTACAATCACTTCCAGTTCCTATAAAACTATTTAGTAACCTACGGCTACAATCACTTCCAGTCCCTTTAAAAATAAACATAACAAATTACTTAGCTTTAATAACCCTCTCAGTACGGTGATGTCATTGTATTTTTATTTTGGGCTGATATTTCAACATTTTATTCAGCTTTGGAATGGCTTCTAGGATTTAAAAACAAAAAATATTAATCTCACCTAAACATTTTATTAGTAAATATATTTCCTATTATCTGCATAAAATTGTCTTTTGGAAGCCAGAATAAAATACAAGTATTCGTCATCATAAAGACAGGGTTAAAAGTACTAATATCCCCTTCAAGTACACAGGGTAAATCAACCTGACAAACTTTGTGAATGTATTGAGGGATAGGCCTTTACAACGGCACCTCGTATCTACTTTCCGAAGAGTATTGAGAGGGGAGTAAGGGTGTTGAAGAGAGAGAGGCAGCTGTTGGAGTGGCTTCTTTGTGTATCGACTTCAATGCATCACCTACGTGAATCCCTATAAATCCCTGGATGGCTCATAGCTCGTGTGGCTTGAAGACACTGTTCCTTTTACCAGTGAATGTGCAACAGAAAACAGAAAAATCACTCAAATGATAACTCATTTTGGCATTGGCAAAATATACTAGACTATTGCCTACATTAACAGACCTTAAGGGGATAGTGGCCAGTTTTTTCGGCTATTAATTAATTTATTAATTTATTTTTATAGTTTTCTCGCTAAGCCTCCATCAAACTTAGAAATACACCCCCTAGACCCCCCTTCAAGATAAATTTGTACATTTTTCGGTACCTTATCGTACAGTAGGGGTTAAGCAACTAGTGGTGTGCCTTTAACAAGCATTCAACTGCTCAGCATTTTCGGATATATAACTCTCATAGTTAACCCCTACTGTACCATAGGATGCTACCATAAAGGTACCCCCTAGTACCAAGCAATGTGGCCAAAATGGCTTCAGAGGCAAGATATAACAACCTCCCACCTCAAAAGGTGATGAAACACTGACCCAGACAGCCTGTGGAAGCTTATAGCCAAACTAAGAAGTGTTGCCAATTCCTTAGAACAGTGTTTACAAGTCATGGTACCAGCCACTGCCTGATACTGGCAATTACAACGACCGTATATTGCTGACGGCTTGCAGCCGTCGCTGGGACTGGGGAGGGATTTATCTACCGACGGCTGGCAGCCATTGCTGGGATTGTACGGGTTAAGGGGAGATAATCACTTGAGGAATTGTTTTTTTACCCCTTTCTCCCTCATGTTTAGCCCCATTGCTTTTGAGATTTTAAGATTTTTACCCCATTAGTTTGGCGATTTTAAGAACATTCGCCTCATTTCTGTCAATTTTAAAACCTATCGTGCCAATTTGGTGTCGATTTTTTCCTGGCGAGTGATAGCAAGCCTGTAATTTAAGAGGAACCGGCCTGTGGCTGTGACAATTTTCTACTGATAATGTAAAACATTATCTTGAAAGGGGGTCAAGGAGGTGTAATTATAAGCTTGATGGAAGTCTAGGGAACCAGCTAAAAACCTCCCCTTAACCCCTCCAATACTAGCGACGGCAGAGACCCGTCAGTAGATAAATCACTCCCCAGTCCCAGCGACCACTGCCAGCTGTCGGTAATATACGATCAGGGAAGTACGTAGGCCTACTTCTGGTGTGGGGAGTTTTAAGTGTAGTGCTGTATAAGGACTGCTAAACATCCTGTTTCACCAAACTGGCCTCCTTTGCTGTATAGTGGCTCATGTTAATTGTCATGATATGTTATATAGGCTACAGGGATTCACTTCACAGTCTGTACCCAACATACACGATTTCTTCGTTCTGAGGACATCTGTCGAAACTCTGACAGTATTTAAGCATACAATTATTACAGTTTAGCCTTTAAATGGCGAACCTATGGTATTTGGAAGTGCCCGCCAGGCGAAGATATTTTGATACATTCCCGACTAAAATCGTCATTATCTGATAAATATCGTTATTACTTATTCATATACGCCTATTTTACGTTTAATATAAAAATATTAACATGTAACAGCATTAAAACAAATGGGAATAGTATTTGGGGTGTGAAAAAGATGATGTTTTGCCGACCGGTTCAACCGCTCCAGCTTATGAGGTACATGCACTTACCGTATAATTTTCTGTGCATCCTTCGAAAGTACCATCCGCTCCATTGAAACCATCCAAGTTAGTATTGAGAAGGTTTGGTATGTACAGTAATCCAAATGAACAAACTACCGTCACCACTTCATGAGAACATAAAAAGGGCAATGAACTTGGATACCCCACTTGATCTATCTTCTTTTGTCGAATGTTACCAGACAAAAATATTCAATATGGAGAGCCTTGCTAATTATTTTATGGCAGCAAAAGCCACGGCTTCAACCTTTGCTACTGTTAATAGAAGTAGTACCAGTAGAGATGTAAATAAGAGTACCAGTAACACTAAGAAGCAGGCCTACCCTATTAAATATGCTTGTTATCTTTGTCAGAGTCCTAAGCATGCCTGGATTAAATGTACCAAATATCCCAATAATGAGGCTAAGATAGGTAGAGATAAGATTTTGAAGTTATGTACTGGATGCCTCTCTAAGGATCATGAGGGGGTGCAGATGTACAAATGAGAAGTTAAAGCCTTGTAGTAATTGTCAGGGTAAACATTTCTGTGCACAATATGCTCCCATTGGAATTAGTCCTTTAGAGTTAATCTTCACACTGTTGCTAGTGCTGAACCTTCCCCTACAGTGCGGTTCCCATACCTCCGTTTTGACCTCCGTTTGGGACGGACCTACGTCATCGATGATGTAGGTCCGTTCATGCGTGGGCTCCGGCAAGTGGGAACCGGGGTCTTTTGTTCTCCGTTTCGCGCACTTCCGATCCCGGATCCTGTCCCGAAAAAGTTGACTTGGTATTAACTTTGGACGGACGTCGGAAGACAATTACGTATATTTATGGTGCCCATGATATATTATATTGGCATGTACTGGTCACCAATGAATAGTACACACCCTATAACCTATGCATACACACACAGGATGTATGTATAATGCGTATTTATAATGTAAACAAGAGAAACATTCACCCTCTCCGCCACGGACACAATGTTGGGCAAGTTTTGATCGAAGTACTGCCCATGTTTATAGCCCAGGAGCAAGGCGAACAGGTAGCCCACATTTTTAAATAGTCTCATACTTTCCATTTTGTGAAGCCAGAGTTGTATAGAAAGTGTAATTTGATAGCTGTGCATTTTGTCACAACGACCAATTATGGATATTGTGTAATCAATTCCGAAATCAACAAATTTAGGCTTGAAGTACATTGCCTCTTTTGATGCTAGTGCTCGTTAATTTAATTTGGATTTCAGGCTTTTTAAATACTCGCCCATATTTTGACTGTTTACATAGTGCATATCATGATAAATTGTGTCAAGTAGTAACACAAAGACGAATACTTTGCCATTTATTCTTAAAATAAGCCTAACTGGGCGAGATAAGAGGTAGTGTGGCAACATTGGATTTGACGCATGTGAAGTTTTAACTCCTGGGAGAGCACACACAGCCAAACGGACCTACGGTCACGGTGGCCGAGCGCGCTTAGTACTCTGTATTGGGAGCACTAGTTCTGGTGTCGGGGGTTCAATCCCAGGCGCCTGCAGGGAAAGTTCTCTCAAAAACTTTCCCTGGCCGTGAAGGCAAGGTCTGGATGGACCGCCTCGGGGGGCCCACAAAGTCTCCTGCCCACGTCCAACTCCTTCGGGAGTATGTAGGCGCTCTCGTTAGCAGCCAGGATCAGTCTATTGATCCCTTAGGATAAGATCTAGGTTAAGTCTTGTGAATTTTCAGCCCCATTGGCTGCCGGCTTGAAATAAACCGATTATTATTATTATTATTATTACGTCATCGATGACGTAGGTCCGTCCCAACCGGAGGTCAAAACGGAGGTATGGGAACCGCGCTTACCTCCACGACGATGTCTGTAGCATCAGCGAGAAACAGTAATTTTGCCTACAATAATGATACCAGTAAATAGTAATAAGGGAGTTCACAATATGCATGCATTGCTGGATCAATGTTCCCAACGCACTTTTGTTCTGCGGTCTTCTCTACCGTCAGTACAATAATTATGTAGTATCGGGAAGAGAAACATTGAAACTGCAATGGTTTACTGGAGCTCAGCATGAACAGGTGTATGAGGTAGTCACTCTACAGTACAAGGACAAAGTTAGGTTATCGTCTATACATGCTGTAGTGGTATACATGCCTTACCCCAATATAGAATCTCTAAAGGTATTAAGGGTGTAAATTGATAATTTACAAGATTCAGGTTATAGGTTAGCAGATGCTGGTCTAGGTAGCGAAGCTAATCTTGATACTGTATACTGATAGGTGCAGACTATGACATAGTTCAGCCAGGATATAAGAGGGAGGGTAACCTTATTCTTTTGCCCACCAAATTTGGGTTTGCACTTAAGCTCGGTTCCCATTATCTCCGTTTTGGTCTCCGTTTAGGACGGACCTACGTCATCGATGACGTAGGTCCGTTTGGCCGTGTGTGCTCTCCCAGGAGTTAAAACTTTATGTGCGTGAAATCCAATGTTGCCACACTACCTCTTAGCTCGCCCAGTTGAGTTTACTTAAGTATTGATGGCAAATTATTCGTCTTTGTGGTACTGCTTGACACAATTTATCATGATATGCACTATGTAAACAAAGTCAAAATATGGGAGAGTATTTAAAAAGGCTGAAATCCAAGCTAAATTAACGAGCACTAGCATCAAAAGAGGCAATGTACTGCAAGCCTAAATTTGTTGATTTCGGAATAAATATTACACAATATCCATAATTGGTCGTCGTGACAAAATGCACAGCTATCAAATTACCCTTTCTATACAACTCTGGCTTCACAAAATGGAAAGTATGAGACTATTTAAAAAGTGGGCTACCTTTTCACCTTCCTCCTGGGCTATAACACATTGGCAGTACTTCAAAAATTGCCCAACAGTGAGTCCGTGGCGGAGAGGGTGAGTGTTTCTCTAGTTTACATTATACGCACTATACGTACATCCTGTGTGTGTATGCATAGGTTATAGGGTGTTTACTATTCATTGGTGACCAGTACATGCCAATATAATAATTATATCATGGGCACCATAAATATACGTAATTGTCTTCCGACGTCCGTCCAAAGTTAAATTAGATTCAACTCTGAACGGAAGGTCGGATCCGGCCGTTACGGAGGGCTTCTAGCCTCGGTTCCCACCCACTGGAGCCCACACGTGGACGGACCTAAGTCATCGATGATGTATAGTAGGTCCGTCCCAAACGGAGGTCAAAACGGAGATAAGGGAACCGCGCTTTAGTGGGTCATACCGAGATTGGGTAGCCAAAATAAATATTGATATGGTAACAGTATTGAAAGTTGCAGTAAATATTACAAGTGAGATATTACAGAAAAATTAAATCAAACCATTTATAAATGACGTGTGCAAACTGTGGGAGATGGACAGCCTCGGAAGTACAGTATGTCTAACAAGTTGGATGATGAGGCTAAAGATACTTTGCAACTACCAGAAGTAAATCAATACAGTGTACGGTTGCCCGGTCAGGGCCCTACTTATGTTACGTCCCCTTCTCTTTTCACGAGAATAAACTATTCTTAAAGGTTACTTCGTCCTTCATAAGTTTCTTAAAGGACAAACAGACTAAGTATTTGGTTAATTAAAGTTGGCAGACAATTAAACTTTTAATTAAAACAAAACTAATTAACATATTTAAAAAAAGAAAATTATAGAATATAACATTGCACGAAAGAATTGGTTTGCTAGAATTGTTTCACATTATTTCTAATTCTTTCATTATTTACTTATGCAATAAGACACATAAAAACGGCTTCAATAGGTTTCAGGAACAGTTTTATGATTACCTTATTATCACTGTAATAGCCTTTTAACACAAAGACATCCAAATTGTAAACACATTCCATTCGCAGATCAACACATATTTCTCACACTAATTCCTTAGTGGGAGCACATAAGCCAGGGCAGACCGCAACATCAGCATCAGCAACAACGTCACACAGGCAGACAGCCATGGCCCCCACATTCCCCACTGGTCACCAGTCAGCTACAAAATCAGGATCCCGTCACTCTCTATAGCACAACAGGTCGCCCCAGAACACCTCCATAGTCACAAGCATCGACAAGTCCAAGGGATGCGCTCTACCACCATCTCTGCTTCGAACGTTGGGGTATCGCCGCACATAATTATACACTCCTTATTGCCCGACAGGTCACCGCAGGACGGTTCCACCACCATAATTGTCGACAAGCCTCAGGAATGTGCTGTACCATCATCCCTTTCACAGACTGGTTGGTGCGAAGAGTGAAGTAGATCCCAAACGTCCTGTACTGCTGCTTGGTTATGACTGACTTTGGCAGATCACCATCACCATAATATGACTCTTATTCTAGTCGATCTTTACAAACTATGAAACCCAAAACATCTATTCAATAACCCTGATGCTTCGATGAAGACATAAACTCAGACAGGAAACTAAGAGTGAATCAGTGTTACACCTAAAGCAATTCAACCTCTCGTCAACCACAAACTCGAACTTTGAACCACAAACTCGAACTTCGAATGAAACCCCCAAACTATTATACAAAACTATGAAATACATTTTAAACCAAAAAGGCAATTCTCAAAATCATAATAACATATAAACATAGTATACACCAATAATTGACTAAACACAAGACTGAAACAATCTCATAACAAAACATAAGAGACTGAAGCAATCTCATAACACTTGTAACTGCCAGAATCAGGCAGTGCATGGTACCACGACGTTTGAGCACTGCTCTAAGACCTTGGCAACACTTCTCAGCTTATATCCAAGCCCCCACAAGCTGGGAGAGGCAGTATTCCTCCATTTTTTGAGGTGGGAGGTTGTTATATCTTGCCTCTGAAGCCATTTTGGCCACATTGCTTTGGACTGGGGGTGACGATTATGCTAGTACCCTATGGTACAGTAGGGGCTAAAGACATAGTAGCAGAATAAGGACCCAAGTTTATTCAATGTTTCGCCGTGAAGGCTTCTTCAGGAATCATTCCCTAACCTCTCAGCTGCGCACCCCCTGCAGTATACACCATACCGCTGTGCGTAGGTATTTACACTCATTCCTCACTAAAATCGTAAATTTACCATAAATAGCAGTAATACTAATCCATATGCGCCTATTTTACATTTAATATGAAGATAGTAACATGTTACAACAATAAAACAAGTGGGAATATCATTTGTATGGTCAAAATCGCGAATATATATGGAGCGGTCCAGTCCTGAAATGTGGAGCAGAGCGAGACAACACCACCTCTCGCGAGGTCTGGTGAGAGACTGGAGCTAGTACTAGCTTCTCTCTCTCTCTCTCTCCTCTCTCCCTTTCTACCTTGTAACCGGGTGGTGAGTTTTGGCGCCATAAATAAACCGATAATTACAGGAATAAGAGAAAAATAGGTGATAATTGAAGGGGGGGGGGGGAATGGAGGGGACTTTAACAGATGTGGAGAAGTGATATGAGGTATGGAGGGAAAAAAATAATTCAAGTGCTACTGGGGCCTTTAAAAAAAAAAAAATTAGGCCTAGGATCTTAAGAGTCTCCCCTCAGTCGCCCAGTAAAACCTCTTAAGAGTCTCCCCCGCAGTTGCCGGATTAAGAAGAATTCACAGCGAAACGTTGAATTAACTTGGTCCTTATTCTGCTACTGTGGCTTGACCCATTACTGTTGTAGCCATTGCTGGGTCTTCACCATATAGTATTACAGTATATGTAATGTATGTACAGTATGTGGTGATGGACTGGTCTATCAGAGTGAGAGCTGAGCGATCTCTGCCATACCCATAGCTTATTCTGACTGTTCCTTTTACTTATATATCTTCTAGATCTCAAGTGACGGCGTCTTTTCCGTGGATCGACCTCCCTACTGCCAACCTAAAAGTTGGCAGATTGGGAGCCAAAGCGTCACATTTTTCCCTTGCCCCTCAACTTTCCCTTCATAATTGCTGAGGGGCACAGGGCCTTGGGTGGGGCTTTGGTTTCCCGGGCGTTTCCGCGCCCTCCTCAGCTCCCTGCCTTAGAGTGGCTTCGGTCACCTGGGTTTTGTTAGTGGTAAGCAGGGAGGGTTTTGTGGGGGCGCTCTATGGCCTTGGCCTTGCTCGGGACCTTGGGGCTGTTCGGCCAGGCAGCCTGGGGAACAACAACAACATCAACAACAGTATATGTCTCACTGTTTATTGCTTCTTAACACCTTAATTATCTTGTGACTGTCTTGGTGGGAGATAGTTTAGTCTATAATAACCTAACCAATTATTATCTTATTATACCTTAACTTAACTCAACATAGTTAACCACTTCAGTATATTATCATGATACACCCTTTCATTATATTATGATTTATCATTTGACAATTTCACTAAGTTTAGAAATGGTCTGTGGATAGCAAATGGACAACTGATAAAGACTTTACTCCATTTATTTCTACAGGTCCCTCCTTAGCTGCATAAAATCATCTAAAGTTAATAATATCATGTACAAATTCACCATGTTACTGAAAAATGTCAATAACAATAACAAAACAAACTCCATCGGCAAATTTCTCCAAGTTCCAAACTTCCAGTCCAGAATCAAAAGTATTGTCATTGTCGTAGTGAGGTAGTAGTGTTGACACGTCTTTAAAAATAATCATAAAATATAAAATAAATAATATATTATACTATCTATATATATATATATAATACATATATATATATATATATATATATATATATATATATATATATATATATATATATATATATATATATGTAACAGCGCATTTTGAGTGACTGTACACTTCTAAGATAAACCATATAATCACATATATAACTCACACCATTATAACAACTTTTTAAAAGAACTGTAAATGTGTTGGTGTGATCTCCCTATAGAAGCTCACACCATCACAATGGAAGCTGGTAACTTTCCACTCTGCTAATGCAAGCACAGATCCCACGATCACCAAAAGGTATCACACATCTGTTGCCAAGATATCGAGAAGTATTGCTAGCAACTTTGTCACATCCAGTTGTCACATGGTGTTGCTGAGCCGCACCCTCCCTCAAGCAGGCTGAGGGCGAATCAGTCAGCACACCACTCTCTTACAAGGAGGGTCCCTCACTTCAACCCTCTGGGTAAGACTAGTGACACGTATAAGTGTACAAGTACCTTATAAGTATAAGTGACATTCATTTGTTCTAGTGATTCTATTTTAATCATTTGTTCTCTCTCTTTGCAGGAGATAATATAAATTTACAAGGAAACAGCTCATAGTTCTAGGTTGCTATTATTGAGTGCTATTATTAAATAGTAAGTAGAGTACTTATCTCGGTACATACTCAACATAGAGTATACACCACATTAAGAAGTACTTTATAATTGCATTTCCCCAATGCAAGGGACGTCTAGTGTAATATATATATTCTAATATCTCAAAATTAGGATTAAGGGCTAAAAGACATATATTTTTCTGCTAAAATAAACAACACAAAAGCATGTGCTTGTTTATTTAAGACCTCTTTAAATATTATCCAGTACATAAAACAATTTACAGAATTCTACAGAGTACTGCAACAATGTTCAGGAAATATGAGGTAAGAATATAATTTAACCCTAACCATTCCGCTCAGTGCCTCAACCATAAACCGCCCGCTATATATATATAGATATATATATATATATCGTAGGAGATGAAAGGTGGCTGAAGACTGTTCATCTACCCTTCGGAGCATTGATTGATTATTAATATTCACTTCTCACCTTGTTCACAACTTATAATATTTTTCTGGATGAGGAAAAGGATAAATCTTGCCCTACGTATAAAAACACACAAATGAATGTTGAGACTTCTTATATTACTATTATGATTGTGTCCTCTAGTCTTCATTCTTGATTATTGGTTCCAGACTTGACAACCTTTGCAAGGTAGTTGGCAATGACTGGAGCTCCGGTTGCTTCCTTCCGGCCCTCACACTCACCACCAAAATATGATTGTTTATTAGAAGCCACGAACTCTGATGATGGTAACTGCTCACACATGTTGCGATAGACTTGCTCAACATGTTTTATAAGGTCATCTTTAGTCCAGACTTCCTCATTATCTCTCTTTTTCTCAAGCCGTTCCAAAAACGAGTTCTTGAGGCAGAAGCCAGAGGGGACTGGGATCTTCCATGCTCTGTCCATCCACCATGTGTAATTGGCCTTGTCCTCCTTGTTCATCCAGGGTTCTGACTTGAGCCCATAGAGAATGTATTTTGCTAGAACCATTACCTGTCGCTCCTGATGATCCAACCCTTGCATCACTTGTGATTCTGTCATAGCAAAGCTGCAGCGCCATGACCCATCTTCAGCATTACTTACATGAAGAGTTGATGTTGTTTCTGGAGTGAGCCAGGGTCGTGTGATCTTCTCATTATCCCACGGGAGCTCCAACACTGGCACCAGATCAACTCCAACTAGGAGTAGTGGGTACTCTTTCCCCTGCCAGGCTAGTGACAGACTCACTCCAACCTGAGTTCTCTTCACGCCTGGAGGAACAATGGACAGTCGTTTTTCCTCAAGTACATAGGAAGTCAAACATTTCATTACCAAATCACCAAAGTTACTCATAAACTTGTTGCCACTCAATTCTTTCCGTTGTGAGATTACCTCCACTTTCTTTTCACCTTTGTATTTCTCTGGTTGCTCATGTACCTCGAGCACAACATCTGAGAGATTGCTTACAATCACATTGATGTCCATTTCATCTGGACAGAAGAGTTTGGTTCCATCACTAGTGCTTCCCACTAACTTTATATCTCCCTGATATGTTGAGTCTTTCTTTGCCACCTCAGTCATGATGTTATCGACCTCAGTCATGATACAATTCTTCACCTCCAAAGCTTCACCTTTATCATGATCCACTCGAACTTCTTCTGTCTCTTGTGCCATCCTTTCAACGCCCATAGCTTCAATTATCTTTATTGAAGCCTGTTCTGCACTCTCGTCATCAAGGCAAACATTCTTGGCATCTTTCCCAGGGGTCACTTTTCTGTATTTTTTTCTGTACCAGATGATGTTCTTGCATACATTGTGAGCAGTGGTTCCGGCCCGACAGATGGGGTCATCCTTAGTATAATTACACAGACATTTTAAGGAAACATTATGACTAAAAATAGATGCCATGTGTAAAGATGTTTGTTTATACCTGTCAGTGCCTACTGGATTGGCACCGGCACTGAGCAGCAGTGCCACACATTGTATGCTGCCATGCGAGGCTGCCTCATGAAGTGTTGTGGTGTCACTGACACTGTCAACAATGCTGTCAACTTCCACTCTGCCAATTGTCAACAAGAGATGAGTCAACTGTGACAACCCATTTCTTGCTGCAACCAATAGAGCAAATCTAAGGGATGACATTTCTTCATTGTGACATTGTTCTTCTGAAGATCTTTGTGATGTATCGGTACTCTTGTAGTAAAGCTTCTCTTGAACAGCCATGATGGTTTCAATGTCCTCTTTATGCTTCTCACTTTTTGCTTTCTCCTGTAGGTTATCCAGTTTCCTTCTCTCACCTTCATAGAGTTTCTGTTAAAGAGAGAGAGAGATTATAATTATTATAAAAATTATTTTACATTAACCCGAGACTTTTATAAGTTAGTTAATAACACAATTTCAGCTTAGTATATTTTTGTCCATAAGGGCTATAGAATGAAAGCTGACAAACAATAAGAAAGAGTATTTTCATATTGTTTTAATTTGTTTTACTATACCGGTACTGTTAAATCCTTTGTGATATATATATATATATATATATATATATATATATACCGGTATATATATATATATATATATATATATATATATATATATATATATATATATATATATATATATATATATTATATTATTCGCAAATGATTTAACAGTATAGTAAATAAAGAAAGAAAATATGAAAATAATCTTTAATATTATATGATAATGGTAGATAAATATTGTCTCAACAATTCTGTCTGCAAACAATCATATAATTTTCAAAGTAAAAATCTGACAAATACAGGACAATAGTCTTGTCAGTCACAGGACTTATTATTCTCAACTAGATATTTCAACACAGTCCCACAACAAAGATTATTCGGTCCAGCTCTCCAACCCAAGAATTGACAAATGTGCTGTCTTTTTTTCTACTCAACAAGTGAATTCTGCCTACGCTGGCGGAAGTATGCGCACTACTGATCACCAACTAAATGGAATTGCTTCTTCCTTGGCAAGCATCCTATCTGACCTCCAATTATCTTGAACATCGGTTCATCACTTTCTGAGCCACCTACATTGGTGGAGGGATACGCTCTACCGATAACCTCCAAAATTGAATCACCCTTTCCTTTGCGCATATCATATTGCTTCACCAAATGTTGTGAACATCGATCCATTGTTTTTTTTTAGAAATCTTGTTTACAGACAAATATAGGCTACAGACAAACGGAGGCAAAAACATTACCTCCGCCAACTTTGTTGGCGGAGCTAATAATTGAGAACTTCATTAAAATGTTTCTAATTTCCTTTCTTGTCTACCTTTACAATTAAGCTTATTATGGGAATGGTCTATTTAAAGACACACATACAAATAATTGGAAGAAAATATAGTAAGTATGATTGACACATTTATGTAGTATTATCAAGAGCTGCTAATTATATATCTTATATTAATAGAATTAAGGTTGCCAGTCATTATTTTGATTTCCATATTCTGTATATGTATAAATATTATTTGAGTATGTTTAGCTGAGACAGAATAACCATATTATACTATAATATGAAAATTGGTTTCATGCATTTTGTTCAACAGATGTTAGTGAGACCAGATATCCTTGAATAGGTGATTTGATGGGCGAGTCAGGTAAATAATATTGTGTGGCTTACCTGCTCCAGTGGACGGAGGTGTTCGTTAAGCATCATGTCTTTGAGCAGTTGACCTCCTGGTGGATGTGACAGATATATGTTGGCCCCCATGTCCATCACCAGGGCCACTGCTGTCCTCCAGTGTCCAGCCTGCAGTGCTGCATGGAGGGCCCTGGTGCAGGGTGTTGTAGCACCAGCCTGATGTAGGAAGGAGGCTATCACAGCACAGTTAGCCATGGCAGCATCCTCCATCAGGCAAGCCAAGTGTTCTGGTGTCCTTGAGGGCCAGCTGGCCTGCCATGGAGCTTCACTCTTCAGGGCCTTCCTCAGTGTCGTCACTCCTTTTCTCAACTCACTGACAGTCTTCCGCTTCCTGGTTTCCTCATCCATCAAGCAGGGCAGATCCTCTGGTGACCTTGAAGGTGTATTGCTACAAGGTATCCTCGCCAATCCCTCTTTTGCTACACACAGTCGAGCCACAGCCCGCTTCAAACGTTGACCTTCGCACCTCAACACATCATACAGGGTCTGTGATGGAGAGTTTTGTTTTTATATGTGTATGAAGGAGACAAAAGGCAGATTACCTGTAATGAGTGTCTCCCACAAAGCCAAAAGAGTAACAGAGCCAAATTCAAGGGATGTTGGAGTCAAAATGTCTGGACATACAAAGTTTAAAGTAGTTTAAGTCATAGCTAGGATGAAGGAAAGATTGATTGAGGGAGAGCATTCCAAAGTTCACTTGTTGAATAGAAGAGAGACTGAGAAAATTTGCCAATTCTTGGGTTGGAGAGCTGGACAGAACATGAGTGGGACTGTGTTGAAAGGTGATTGCCTGTCACCTGCTGCAACGGAGGGGGTATGCACTGAGAGAGCTTTGAAGAATGCTGATTGTTGTAATAGTGATAAAAGAGTGAAAGAGATGTAACATTGCGGTGTGTAGAAAGAGCTTGTAGGGAACTAGTATGAGGAAGTTAATTAATGAAACAAAATGCTTTGGACTCTACTTTTTCTAATAGTGTTGTATGGGTGGAGCTTACCCACACAAATGCGAACAATACTCAATACAGGGGCGCGCTCAGATATCGAGCAAGAAGCTGTGCGGGGTAAAGAACCCACGGAGACGGTTGAGTACACCTAACTTTTGGGGAGCTGTTTTAGCAAGAATGGTAATATGATCTTTCTAAGAAAGGTTGGATGAAAAAGATACACCTAGAATATTGAGAGAAGATGGTTTGATTTGTGTATTGTTCAAGAATGATTAATAGTGTTTGCGGAAGATTGTGATGGAGAGATAGAGGGAGAAATTGGGTCTTGGAGGCGTTGAAAGTAACAAGAATGTCTCTGCCCCAATCAGAAATAATTGATAGATCAGAAGATAGGTGTGCCATGACCCTGTTACATGAGTTTTGGAGTGATTGCATGCTGAGTTGATGTGAAAAACTAGTTGAATAGAGTAAGGTAGAGTCATCAGCATATGAGTGGATAGGAATATAGGCACAGTTGAGGAGATCAATTAATAGAAATTACAAAGATAATTTCAAGATAAACTTTTATATTTTTCGATAGAAAAGTGTCCCGGCCGAAGGCCGGTTTCTTTTAAAATCACAGGCTCGCTTTCGCTCGCCAGGAAAAAATTGACACCTAAATGGCACGAAAGGTCTTGATAATACAGAAGGAACTCAAGGTTTTAAAATCGTCAAACTAATGGGCCGAACGACATATAATCTGAAAACTAATGGGGCTAAACATGAGGAAGCAGGGGGACCAGAAAAACAACCCATCTCCCCTTAAATCTTTTGATGATAAAGGTTTAACCCCTTCAGCACCATGACGCCTTTTTACCTTTGATTCTGGCTATAAATATTAGCTTGATTACTCTAGTTGTTTGTGAGTTATAGAAGTTAATCTTCAAGAGTTTTGGCCAACTTGTTAGGACCAGGGTATAGTAACACAACAATTTATAATATTATTTTATCGTAGCTATCTTAAGGGGCGATGATAGGCGTATGTATTTTCTCATTTAAGTATCTTTTTATCATATTTTTAGTTTCCTCCCTAGAGCTCCATCAAGCTTATAAAAACATCCGCCCATGACTCTCCTTCAAGATATAGTTGTACATTTTTCGATAGAAAATTTTACCGGCCAAAGGCCAGTTTCTTTTAAATTGCAGGTTCGCTATCGATCACCAGGAAAAGGTCGACACCTAAATGACACGAAAAGTCTTAATATTGACAAAGAAATGGAGCAAAAAGTCTTAAAATCGCCAAACTAATGGGCCGAACGTCATAGAATTGGATAACTAATGCCCCTTTCCCACTGGTGAGACAAGTCACGATTTTCGCCGATGACTTCGTTTTGTCAAATTCGCAAGAATACGTGCGACGTTCACGATTTCGACCGTTACAAACAGACGACAAATTATACTCGGCGAAGATGTCGCCTATGTCGGCGACGCAATCGCCGACCTTCTGCGACGTTATCGGCGAAGTGAGCGATGTCTCGCCGATGACCTATGCGAGGCATGTCACATTTTCAAAAATATCTTGCGAAATCATGTGAGGATGAACGAAGACTCGCCATATGTTCTGCGACGTCTTCGGCGATTCAAGCGATGGT
The DNA here is from genome assembly GCA_037953745.1 of Lithodes maja. Taxonomy (NCBI): domain Eukaryota; kingdom Metazoa; phylum Arthropoda; class Malacostraca; order Decapoda; family Lithodidae; genus Lithodes; species Lithodes maja. Next base: position 50,518 of record JBAKBP010016234.1, read on the forward strand.
TCGGCGTATTGAAACCTGGATGGGGGTAAACGTCTTAAAACAGTAGGATGAACGGGGCCGAACGGATTATAGGCAAAGAAAGAGGGAGAGAAATAGAAAAACAAAACAAAAACGAGGAGAGAGGGAGAGAAAGAAAAAAAAAACAGCGAGGTGGGCTCAATGTTTGCGTTACGGCTTAAAAATTGAGCCCACCTCGCCTTTTTTTGTTTTCTCTTCTCTCTCTCTCTCCTCGTTTTTTGTTTGCTTTCTATTTCATCCCTAGTTTCATCCCTAGACCTCCATCAAGCATATAAAGCACCCCCCAACACCCTTCTTCAAGATCAATTTGTACATTTGTCGATAGAAAAATATCCTGGCCGAAGGCCGGTTCCTCAAAAAGTACAGGCTCGCTATCGCTAGCCAGGAAAAACTCGATGCCTAAATGACACGAAAAGTCTTAATATTGACAACGAAATGGGGTGAAATGTCTTAAAATCGCCAAACTAATGGGCCGAACGTCATGAAATATGAAAACTAATGGGGTTAACCATGAGGAAGAAAGGGAACCAGAAAAACGACCCAAAAACAAAAATATATATATATGTCGGCTCGCTACCGCTCACCAGGAAAATATTGAAACCTGGATGGGGGTAAACGTCTTAAAACAGTAGGCTGAACGGGGCCGAACGGATTATAGGCAAAGAGAGAGGGAGAGAACGAAAAAAAAAACGAGGAGGGAGAGAAAGAGAAAACAGCGAGGTGGGCTCAATTAGGCTAAGCCGTAACGTAAACATTGAGCCCACCTCCCTGTTTTCTCTTTCTCTCCCTCCTCGTTTTTTTTCTTTCTCTCCCTCTCTCTTTGCCTATAATCCGTTCGGCCCCGTTCAGCCTACTGTTTTAAGACGCTTACCCCCATCCAGGTTTCAATATTTTCCTGGTGAGCGGTAGCGAGCCAACATATATATATTTTTGTTTTGAGAGCAAGCTGAATTTGTATATTTTTCGATAGAAAAATTTCTCCGGCGAAGCCGGATTTCTCCACATATAATGCTGGTTCGCTATCGCTTGCCAGGAAGATATCAATACTTGGATGGGGATAAATGTCTTAAAACAGTTGGCTGAATGGGGCTGAATGAATACAATCCAGAGAAAGAGAGAAAAGGAGAGAAAGAGAAAAAAAAAAACAGGTGAACCCCCCATGAGAGGTGCATAGAAAAAAGGGTTCATCAGGTTCACTATAGGCCTAATAATTTGTTTTACCCACCTCGCCGAAGGTGCTCTTTGGCATCGTCGATGTTATCGGAACATCTGAGAGCATCGGTGAGCAGAGCATCGGTGAGCAGAGCATCGGTGAGCATCCATGCAGCGTTGCAAAGTTTTTTTTGTGCGAAACCCTCCGCGATGTCTCGCCGATGTCGCAGATGATCGCAGAAGCCCTCGCAGATCCCTCGGCGATGCTCGACGATGCTTGCGAGGGCAACCAATCCTCGTGAGTCCTCGTCCAAAATTTTGAACGGTCCGAACATTTGCGATGACCCGCGAGGGCCCTTGCGAGGCCTGGAGAGTCAAACGATTTTTCCTGAGAGGTGTTGAGACATGTCACGAATGTGCCAATTTATTGGTGTCGGTGACGAAAATCGTGACTTGTCTCACCAGTGGGAAAGGGGCATAATGGGGCTAAACATGAGGATGAAGGGGAATCAGAAAAACAACCCATCTCTCCTTAAATACCTTCCACCATAAGCTAAAATATTTACAATTAGTTATCTTAGAATCCCTTGCACCGAGAGAGTAATTGGTATGGAATTAAATAATCGTCATTGGATTGAGGGAATAACTACGTCGTGTTCTGATGTCGCATTCAATGCAGATTTATCTTCTTTTGTTTTTTTTCTTTCGTCCCTGCCCATGTTACCTATTTCGTATTTCTATCTACCTATCTATTACCGAACGCCGTGATCCACAAAGGGGTGGCCACGAACGAAACGTCCCCATGCAGCTCTGTCCCCAGTCAGTTGACACCCCTCCTCCCAACCAAC